>JAUMHI010000031.1:1506689-1520889 GCA_032359435.1 Enteromius unitaeniatus
AGGATCTATTAAATGAACAAAAAAGTCATAGCATAGATTTACATTTTAGAAATGTTTTATATTTGGTAAAAAAAAAAAAGTTTTTTACTTGTTTTTCATCAAAGAATCCTGAGAAAAAGAAGGAAAAAAACTGGTTCCAAAAATTATATTTGGCTGCACAACTGTTTCTAACATCATTGACAATTCTAGAAATAAATCAACATATTAGAATGATTTCTGAAAGTGACACTGAAGACTGGAGTAATGATGCTTTGTATCACAGGAATAAATTACATTCTAAAATATATTCACACAGAAAAGTTATTTTAATTGAAATAATATTTCACAATATTACAGCTTTCTGGATTTTTAATCTAATAAATGCAGCCTTGATGAGCAGAAGAAACATCTTTAAAAACCATTAAATATCTTTTGAACGGTAGTGTATTTTTGATTATGCATATATAATGTACTAAATTAATTTTAGTGAATTATTTCTTTGTCACAGATACATACACTGTATTCACCTTTTTCTGTAAAGTCCATTCAGTTTATTTTACTCAGTAAACATTGACATATCCACAAAGGACAAAATTCTACTTAATGCCATAAAATAAAACATGGATTTAAAAAAAACAACAACATACAATTACAAATAAGCATAACACACACACAAACTGAAACCTGTGTAAATGCGTAAACACAACCAGAAGGACATTATACAAGATATGACTCCTGAAATACCCCAAAGGGAATTTCCATGTAACGTTCATAGCCGGCAAAATGTGGAAAATTATGGATTTAAACACAGTGTTTGACCAAACATCCCTTAGAAACCCCCTCAGAAAAGGGCATTCTCTTTTTGAAGTGAAGAACAACACACACATAATTCACATTCAAGTGCTACTAAACGCTGACTAGAATGAATTCTGAGTAAATAATTTCATGTGGAAGCAGGGAGGAAAAATTCTTCGTGTGCTTCTCAAACCTTTAGCGTCGTTTGTGTTGTTGTTCTGGTTGAAAGCGGTTTTCTAGCACAATTAGACAAAACATCAACAGTCATTTAAAGGTATTTTATGGTCGAATAAATCGGAATTGATTGTCGCACTGAATGCATTATTGTTTCCGTGCACACTTCTATCATCCGCTGCCTATACGAGACAAAACCATCTCAACCTTTGAAAGCCATTCAGTAGTTATTGGAAAAGCATTTTCCTGTGCAGGGAGAGAATAGACATTTTGTTCTGCTTTTAGACAAACGCAGTGTCAACTTATAAACATAATTCAGTTATAAACATGTTGGATGGCTAGCAGGATGCTAATTTAATCAGCGTTCTAGCCAGAGTCTCAGTCTAGCAGAGTCTGAAGGCACTTCTTCTGCAGTGTGAGAAGATTCAGATTAACCGAACCTCTTGTCCAGTGTGTAGACGTTTCAGAAATTAATTGAATTTAAAATAAAGGGGAATAGTTCATCCAAAAAATGTTTTTTTCATATTTCAAATCTAGGATGTGATTCCCAAAGCAACTACTGAACAATAGAGTTCAATGAAATATATGCAAATATAGTATATTAACGGAATCATTCAGACTGTTTTTTAATAATACTTAGAAAGTATCAGCGAGGTCAAATATTTTCAATTAATAACCTCTTTAATTTGGGGCTGTTCATCATACATTATTGTCGTACCAGCAGTGAACAGAATACCCATTTTTGGGTGAACTATCCCTTTAAAAGGATACATTTTCCAAATTTCTCACACTGCACACATCTACAGACAATATGGCTGCACGTATGTGAACCTGGAACCCAAAACCAGTCATAAGTAGCATGGGATGTATTTGTAGCAGTACCCAACAATACTGTGTTTCACAATTATAGATATTTGTTCCTTTATGACAACAATCAGGATATTAAGTAGCCTACAGATCATGTTCTACGAAGATACTCAGTAAATTTCTTACCATATATTTTCACATCATCAATATGCATTGCTTCATTTGGAGAACTTTATTTTCTTCTTGTTATTTTTTTTGCACCCTCACATTAAATATTGTCCCAACAAAACACACATCCATGGAAGGCTTATACACGACTGCTTTTGTGGTCCAGGGTCACATATTGAAACCCAAAGCAAAAAGTGCAAAACAAGCTCTAATTTAAAAGTGCGTGGTGCTAAAACAAATCGTCTATATCTTGTTGGAGAGAATCTAAGCGGGTGCCACGACAACAGACGAAAAAAGCAAGAAACGCGTGGTGTTAAGCGCCACAGTGCATTCATATTTAAAGTAAATCTGAAAAATAACGGCAGAAAGTTCATTTGTCTTAAACTACACGAGGAAAATAAAGAACTTTTTGGCATTTGTTTTTTTCTTTTCTTTTCTTCGACGTACAAAAAGAGGCTCCTAGAGTCTTTAGTATACACACTGTTCTACAAATAATTATTAAGTCATACATATACATACATATATAGAGAGAGTTCATCCTGTACATGTGTCTATTACGAGCTTCCTAAAGCTTTGGAATGTCCGTGAGTCGTGGCTTCCGTCAACGGAGCGGCGAGCTGCTGCAGTCCCTGTCGCAGCCGCTGGAGGCCGCTGCCGCTTGCTCCTGGCTCCGCTCCTCCTCCGTCTGCTCGGAAAGGAAGCTTTGAAACGTCTGCGCTCGTGGGATGAGCGTCATGGTCAAGCTCGTGCCTTGAAAGAGCCAAAGAGATCATAACGCGTGTTATCGACACGGCACCAACTCCGAGGAAACATAACAAGCAGTGTACGGCATTCCTTCTCATCCATTAACTAGCGGCACTGCTCGCCTTTGTGCGTTAATATCACTGCGTTCCTCAAACAAGACGAAAAAAAAAAAGATTTGGGCAACTCTCCACCTATCAGTGTTTGGCACGCTCGCGGGAGAGGAAGATGGCTTAACTCGATTTTCTAGAGGTGATTGTGTGATCAATTATGGATGAGGAGGAGTAGAATATCCAGGGTGAGACGAGGATACCTGCTCTCCAGCAAGTAGGCGAAGCACACAAAACTTGTTTCTTAACAATCCCGAGCCCATGCTTAGAGAGAGAGCGCTTCCTCTAACAAACAAGCGAGTGACACAGACCTTATTTAGAACCCGCTTCTGAGAAACGTACAGGTATTGCATGGAAGACTTGGAACAGGTGGGTGGGTTAGTTGGATGAACTTCTTTTCTTTTTTTGAACAACCAATGTATTTTTGGTGCATGCTGAATCCTGCGCCAGCTCTCTGGCCCCAATTCGCATACTATCCGTCCTAAATAATAATTAGTGCGTCCCAAATCATAGTGTTTTGAGAATAGTATGTCAAAGGTGCGTACTATTTCCAGTATATTCAAGTTTTCACTACACCAGTAAGACCAGGTCTGATTTATAATATAATTTTATATTAGTAAACTTACGTGTTACTGTTTTATGTTTGTTTTTAACTTCATGGTTTATCAAAATCAATAAACTTCAATAAATGATCAAAATCTTAGTCTACTTAACCCTATAAAAGCCTGACAAATGAATTAAGTCAGATAGATTTATTTGTACAAAACAGTTTTTTGTGTGTGTGGAAGTATCATATTTCATGAAGGTTTCATCAAGGCTTATATGGAGCTCAAACGTCAGACTGAAAAAATATTAGTATTTTATACAGAGGCCTAAATTGACTATAACATGCTGCTATTTAATAAGACCAGAAGCAGTGTTGTAATCTGCGTGATGCGCAGGTATGCGCCGTATACCCTCTGAAAAGTGGATTTGTGTATACACACTTCAAAAATAACGCGGATATGTAACAATTGTCAAAGACCTTTCGCTCATTCATAAATTGACCCTGTCTGCATTGTGAAGCACTGACGTTTTGATAATCACTCTGTTTCTCTTGACGAGTACTGCGATTGTGCAAGCTTGAAATGAACTGGTCACTAAAAGGACTAACTACTCCCTTTCAGTGTTTTAGGAAGCCTGAAGCTGCTGCTGCTTCGGGGTGAAAGAGTTGACAGGAATGTTAACATTGTCCAAACTGATACAGACAATGAGCCAGACAAGCCTGATACTAATATACGTGGACCATCAAAACAGCAGGGGATCTTTGGCTTGTAAGAACACAACAGTGATTTCTATAAACAAAAGAAAATAATATTGCGTGTATATTAGCCTACTTACACTAATTTTGATTTCGTCAACTAAAATGGTTTAAAACTGAGCAGCTACACATCTCCATTAACGCAGCTTGTTTTGTTCATGAACGAATCTATTGAATCACCCATTCATAAAGACAGTCACTGCCTGAGTCCCAATGTGCCCATCCTTAATTTTATGTGATATTAGTAATTTTCAGAACTGTTTAGGGCAGAATGGGTGGGTGTATGTACACTGGGACGCAGGGATTAGCTTTGTTCCCGAATGAATCGGCCGTTAGAACGAATCAATTAAATGATTCCATAATAAAATCAGTAACTTACTGCTACCTAATGGCAGATTTAATTTCATTAAGTCGAATTTCAGTTATTTATATCATTGAATCTTTCTATATTCATAATGTTATATGTAAAACATGAATCTCAACATGAATTTATGAAATGAAGTGCACTCATGCCACCTCTGAGCCTAATCTACAAGCCACTTTTGTTTTCCTCTGTGCCACCTTTGTAGTGCAAGTGAATTTTGTCAATACTGATTTTATTTGACTGGGAATTCATTCTTCTTATTCCATTGTTTTGATAAGAAATTTCCATATATATATATATATATATATTTTTTTTTTTAATATATAACATTTTGAATGTGATATAAAAGATAACATACCTAAAATAACTACAAAAAATCACTACAAAAATCTAGACTAAACCACTGGCCAAAAGACAATATTAATTGCTAATATACCTTCATTTACCATTTATAGCAATGAGATATTTATAAGCAGACTACTTAAAGTCACATATAATATATATATATATATATATATATATATATATTAGGGCTGTCAAAAATAACGTGTTAATGACGTTAATTATTTTTTTGTTGTTAATTACGTCAATTTATTTAACGCATTTCAAGCATGCGCAGTGTGACAAATTATTTGACAGGAAGTGGGCACATTGCATCCGTGACACGTGGGAACTGAAGTCTTTTGCACTGACTATAATAAAAACTGAGCGTCATTTTGCGGAGGCTTGTAAAGAACTGTCGCTGTCTGTTCCACGTAACGTTAAGTGGGACATCGAGGGCAAAACGACAACCATTGGGATGTAAGCGGCGCGTATGCAGAGCAGCACCCGCTGATTTTGCTAACAAATGCCTCTAGTTTTATTCATTTAACAGACCTTTGAAGTTTGGGCAAAAACTTGTTTTAGTGATTTGCTTTGCTGTGTATTTTATTTTTCATATGATGAGTGTGAAACACGAAACAATCAATTACACAATTTTATGTTAAAATGTAAAAATAAAAGATTATTTCTCATTGCAAAGACAAATATGGTGTGTAGTATGTTTCAGCTTGATGTAAACCACCATTATTTGGCTGTTAATAAACAGACATAATATGAAAATGATGTATCTGTGTCCTGTTATTTATCTTTTGGTATGCATTTCAGAAAAAAAAAATGGTTAGGATTCAGGTGTAGTTGCAAATAGTGATTAATCATGATTAATCCAATGAAAAAAAATGTAATCATTTGACAGCCCTAATATATATATATATATATATAATTAGTTTTTTTTTTTTTTACAGTTGACCCAAATATGTTATGCTGAGACATTTGGCTCAATATGGAAGCAAATATCTGCTTCTACTTCCATTGTATCACAACTTTAAGTGTACAGTATGGACTTAAAAGTGGTAGTGTGTCCCAGTAATTAATGTGATTTCCAACCACTAGAGTACAGTCCTGTATACACACTTAGAGTGTAACATAAAAAGTCAATCACACTACGCTTTGTGCAAATTCACAGTGCAAAAATGTAGTACGAGAGTGGCATATTCATTTGTGTATATGTACTATTTGCACTACATCTAGAAAATTTGTATTGGTTAATAACTTCCTATAATGCATTACTGACTACTAAGAGTTTGTTAATATACAAAGCAGACATTCAGCAGATATGTTAATGTACGCGCTGATACAGATATCTGAATGATTCAGGTATCGATTTTATGTATATTCTATTTAATTTTGGAGACCTTGACCTTACTTGTCCAAGCATAACGCTTTGCTTAGCAATCATTAAAACATCACCGACATGACTTGAGCCTAAAGCGTCAGCATCTTTAATTGTGTGAGCTAGTGAAGATCAAATAGAGTTTAGTTCCAACCCCCCTCATCCGAAAGTCTGATCTCCCTCATGTTTTCCTGAAAATTCCAGGCAGGTGTGTTGGAGGAGGGTTGAACGTGGCAGAACTGAGCGCTCCAGCTCTGCTACATGATTCAGGCGGCACAGAAGGTGTCCTCTCATCCAGATGTCACACTTTTGATGTAAGCGGATTTGTGGGAGCCTGTATGAACCCAAGGGCAGTCGGATCGCCACTTGTCCTGCATGCTTGGTAAACATGTTATGCCTCTGTGGCCAACAGACACCATCCACATGTGTGTTTCCATCACCTTAGGAAATTGCAGTCAGGGTACCGTGCAACAGATGATCTGAGCTGGCAGTGAGCTCTACAGGATAGAGGAAATGAAGCAACGGCCAGATAAACAGAACTTGATGATAACGTGCACACACACACATGGGCACTCTCACAATATTTGCAATGTCTGGAGCCTACAAGCTGTATCACTTTCTTATAAAGGCAATACAGTGTACCTGTGCAGCCAGGAAACTGTCTTTATCAAATACTGAGAAATAATCAAAAAGTTGGAAGCAAGGTTATAGTAGTTTGGGATTTTTCATTAGTTTTTTGTTTTCAAATTCAGTTAGTTTTAATTAGTTTTTAGAGGCAGATTTGCTAGTTTTTATATTTTGAAATTGCTTAGTTTCGTTGTTGTTTTTTTCTTTTGTAAATTAGGTGTCAGGTGCATGAATCAAAATCACCAGAATAAGTATTGTATAATAAAAACTATAACTGTTTTCACTGATATATTTAATGGTTTCTGTTGTCAGAAAAACGGAATGAATATGAAATAGTGACTGATTATTAGGCCTTAACTAGCTCTATTTTACAAGATGTTAATCTGGATTAAAATCCTGATTTATAATCAAGCCGTTGTCTGCTGAAGTCAAATACACATAAGATGGCTATGCTGTGATGTTGGCTATATTTGCATGTAAAATCGAGGTAGAAGCAACATAATATCTATTTTAACCAAAAGCTGTGCTCCTCTCAGTCTCCCGCTGAACAGAACAGACACAGAGAGCAGAGAGGTGTGCGCGCCACGCTAGGAGAAGAAGAGCTCGCACGGCACTACCAGACACTCGCTGAGGTTTGTCCAAGTCACTAGATTTGTCCTTTTTTTGGAGATTTTAATCAAAGAAGTTGCTTTACTGATCCGCATAATATATCGTTCAATATATATCGCCCAGCCCATAATCAAAGAAATCCCAAACAGGACTCTGATGCTTTCTTCCGACTTTTGCTGCAGCCATCACGCTAGCCGGCGGCGTCGCGGACAGACTGAGGACACGTGACATCACAGACTACATGGTGTCATACAGGTCAAACACCTGGCTTAAAACTGGCAGCGTGAAGTAAATAGATTTGAATTGAACCCAAAAGGCATATTTCAAAGATGAAAACAACGGACGATTTTGCTATAGTATTAGTTTAAGTTAGTTTGTATACACACAAAACAGTTTTAGTTGTTTGTTTTTTTTACTCTTGTTATTTTTATTTCAGTTAACGAAAATGCTTTTTCAATTCTAGTTTTAGTTTTTTCGTTAACTATAATAAAACTTATCCATATGGAATTGTCAGATATGAAAATTATGTAGCAATAATTGATGTTTGACGTGATGAAGGTGGATAGTGTATGCAGTTATATTTTTTTAAAAGATAGGCTTAAATGTGTGATATGAAGAAATCATGTCAAAAACGGATTTATAGTATTCTAAATTCATTCTCAATTTTTGAAATGACTAAATCTTGTATAATATAAAACTATATAGAGAGAGACAATACTATAATAGCACTGCAAAGATACTTGCTAATGTAACTTGACAACATCAAACACTAAACGAGAAAGTAACAGAAAATGATTTAATATTAAATTAATAAACAAAATCAAAAGAATGTATTGGTATCTGATTTGTCAAATGAATACTTTTTATTCTTAGTTTCTTTTTTTTTTGTTATCTTAAAAAAAAAACAAAAAAAAACCAAACAATATATATATATACACAGTTAAACCAAAATTTATTCAGACATTTCTTACATCATCACAGTTTATTATTTTATTTATATTAAACTGTGTCAGAACAAATTAATTTTAATAATGTCAATGTCAAATAAAATATTTGCTCCCATTTTTTTTTTGCAATTATACTGGTAGTCCACTGTAGGAATAATTTGCGTATATGTCACAGTTTACTTTATTGCTTTTCTCAGTTTAAGTACATAATTTAACCCACTAGTATAAAATATCATATATCTATCTATATATCTATCTATCTATATATATATATATAAATGCATATATATATATGCAAAGACAACTTGTTAAACGGTCAATCTTCTTTAATCTTTGTCATTAAAGAAGAAACATGCAAAGAAAATGTGTATTGATTTATTTTCAAATACTGGCATTGTGTTACATTAATTCTAACTAATAACATTGACAGAAGTGCTGCTGTGTTTGACTCCCCAATTTTGACTGCAAACAGCCAGTTGGCCAACACCATCAGTTCCCACCGCAGGGGCTCCAACTAACAACGACCAGAGAAGAAAACAAGTGACAACCTCTCCATTCTTCTTCATTAGTTCCTATGGAATGACAGAAGCCAAACAAGCTTTTCGTATATCCTCACTTGAAACAAGCCAGTCTTTCTAAAAACAAATAAATAAAAAAAAGTCATTATGCTGCAAATCTGTTGCTCAAAGTTCTGGCCCGGTTTCAATCGAGTAGGACAAAAAAAGGAATTATCTGCCGGGATGGTAAACAAGCATATTTGCTGTGTGCAAGACAGCTCCTGCTGCGCCGGGGCACTGGGTTACACCACAGCTGTCTCACACACACACACACACACACACGTGTACATACACTCGCACAAGAGGCTGCAGTACACTGATCTAACCTGGTGGGACACAGAAGATTTGTCATTGGCCTGACATTAAAGCAAGGCAGTCCCACCAGTCTGACTTAACACAGCAGCTCTACAAAAACTACGGTACAGTATTGTAAGAGTACTGTGCTTGCTTTAACCTGTTGTTTTTATTGTGTACATTACACTTTGAACAATTCTAATTCTCACAAACATCAATATATATTGTTCAGTCAGACTGACAGATAGATGTAGCTAAAGAAAAAGAAAAAACAATACAGGAAGCAAGTGTTACTGCTGTATTTACAGTATGACATCTCTGCCATTGCATCATGGGCCGGTTGCATCAGCTCAGTCTGGTTGTGGCTTAAATGGGCACTAAGCTGCAACCAACACACCACTAACAATGTGTGCATTATGCTGTTAAACTTAGTTACAACATATAAACAACCTCACATGGGAATGAAATATTTATGAGCAGTGGTAATGGTTGCCTACTGTTTGTGTTTTAAATGACAGACTTTCTAATTATAAACATAATGTTTGAGTTGTTAGTGGCTCTACAGAATGACAAATTGAAAACAATATGGTTCAATACAATATATACCCAATGCACTTTTATTTAAAGGGATAGTTCACCCAAAAAAAGAAATTCACCCTATGATTTATTCATCCTCAAACCATCCTATCTGTATATGACTTGCGGGTAACACTATTGTAAGGTGTCATAATACAGAGTAATTACCTAATTAGTAAAGTAAAGTACTTTAGTAGTGAAATACTTGGTAGTAGCTGTTGTACTTACATTAAATAAAATGTACTTATATAACGTAGTTATGGAATTATGCAGTAACAGGCAGCTACTGATACACACACTTGACAGACCGAGATTAAACAGATACTTAAAATAAAGTTAATCAAGATTGTATTTCAGTTTAAGTAGATTATACCTGTTTTTGGTTGATTGGTTCAATTAAAGCAGTGATTATGAGCTTTTAATGCCGTAACAGAGGGACCTAGTGGCTAAGAATGAACTTGCATTTTCATAAAAGAAAATAATAAAAAAAAACGCAAAAAGATCGCAGTAGGCAGGCAATATGTTCAAATATAATCACCATGAAACAGCTTAGGACTAGTTTTAAAAATGACTCGTTTCAATGATTTAAAATCGACAATAACTTTTATACATTAAAACTTTACTGGATGTTTTAATTTACTGCATGAAAGGTAATTTTCAAAAATCCATAATAGGGGCATTTACATGATATATATATATATAAAACCCCTCACTGATGCACATTTAAATGGCATATCCATTGCCTCTTTTTTGTGCACCATTGATTTTTCGTATTTTGTATTTGTAGCTAATTGCTTTTGAGTGTTGGACTGGAATAGTGTGTTAACTGAGATGTCCATGTGGTCCGGAGACACATAGCATTAGGGAAATGATATGTCCATCTGCTGGGAGAGAGATGAGTTAATCTGCCTGTTGAGAGATAACTGGACACCACATGGGTTTGGTGCTTCGCTTTTTATCAAGCTGTCAAAACCGTCCTTTGTCATATGTGAATAACCTGTGCTTTTACTGCTACGCAATTTCACAAGGGAATTTGGACATATGAAGGCATCAGTGTGAAAGCACAAAAAGATTATTGGCTATAATGACATGATATTTGCCTTCCTAATCAGTGAAACAATGTTTTGAGGCAGCTCCAGCTGCTGATGTATCTGCCTCTGAAGCAGCCAGCCTTAAAACCTCTGTCTCATTCATCATAGTGGCATTCCCATTGTTGAGATGTTAGCCTGATATAGTGAATGTCCCCCCCACCCTCCTCATCAGCTTCCCCCAGAAATACAAATTCAGCAGAATGCTGTTTTTTTTTTTTTCTTCAATGAATAAATTGAGTGCATCACCGTGTTGAAGGACGGTGTTTAGGTTAAAGAGTCAATGAGAGCATGCGCCTTCCGTGAGAGGAAAATGGAAAATATTACAAAGATCTCTGCTGTGTACCAGCACACTCTTTACGAATTGTGCTGAATAGAGGACTTGGCCACCTGCGTATGATGGCATATACAGCATAAGATGCTTTTTTTTAATCAATCAGCAGGCATATGAACAACCCACCGCACTGCTGCGTGCGATAATATACAGTTCATGGCATAACTCTAATAATTCCCACTCGAAGAAAGGATATTACATTAATAAATCAGTGAGCAGAGATTAATTGGCGACAGCTGATCATTAACAAACAGCAGGTAATGTTCAGTACATATTAGTTGAACTGCTCATTAGTGTGTGCACATTTGAATGGTTTTAATATAAAAGTCAAATGTTTTAATAAAATGTAAATGCAAGTATGCAATATTAAGTTGGTATTAAGTCATTAAGTTATAAATAATCAAATATAAAATGTACACTATAGTTTGGAGTCATTTTTTGATTTTTGATTTTTTTTAGCAAAGCTGCATTCATTGTATTAATCTTTACTCACCCGCATCACATTTGAAATAAAAATTTGAAACAACACATGTAAATGATTTCAAAACAACATATTAATGATTATCATTAAGTGATGCATTATTCCGGTATTCAAAGAATGCGTTTTCTCATATTGATAGTGTATATGAACCACCATATTAAATATCTACTCTTTAATAGTTTACAGTACGTTCAGCCGTTGTTGATTTCATAAGATAATATCCACATCTGGCAGGAAAGAACGTGACTTCCTGTCACTTTGTGAATGAGAAATAATGCCTGGAAAGTGTTATGCTGATGCTCGTTCAGTCACAGCTCAGGTGAAAGATAGAAAACAGGGGCCAAACTGGCAGCGTACATTTGGTCACAAGATAAATTTGTAGTCAGCATGTATAGATTTGCTGACTCGCATAACATGAGTCATACTGTATGTTCTGGTAAAAATGGATTGCCTCATTCCACTTCCAAGACATGTAGCACGATTAATAAATACTTAATGTTACAAATAGCCTTATGGTATATTACTTTTTTCAACTGCCTGAGAGAAGGTGAAATAATAATGTCACAATAATGTTTTTGAATTCAACTCCAGTACTTGTCTGTGACAGAATGTGCCAAATTTCAGATGGGTAAATGGGTAAATCAAATCAAAAGTAGGGCTGTACAATTAATCAAATCACAGTATAGACTTACTGTCTGAGAATATTATCCAACGGAAGAAAGATTTCACACAATACTTTTTTGTAACTGTAAACCTCTGTGGTTTTTGTTAATTTAAAAGCTAATGTAATAAAAGGCCTCATTTGATTACATTTTCAAATATTAGCTTTATGCATTAAAAACAAAAAACAAAAATGAAATTATGCATCATGCAGGAAAAATGGGTAGGGTAGGTTAAGGGTTGTTTAAGGTGTAATGGATGGGTCAATAGTGTAATTATAAATGTAATTACAGAAATTGCAGATGTAATTACATATAAGTATTTTTTTTAAATATAAGTACAATGATGTAAATGCACACACAATAAGTGCATTGTACCAAATTATAAATGTAAATGTAAGTACATAGTAGTTAAGTACTGTTATGTTGTCTGTCAGTGTTTTCCTTGTTTAGTGTTTTGAATGTTTGTCTCCGACTGTGCCTTGCTTCTCTTGTGTTTGTGTCTTGTTAGTTGCCATAACAATTGATCAGCTCCGCCCCCTCGTTTATCCCCTTTATTGTTTGTGTGTGTTTTTAAATTTGCTGAGTATCGTGAGTGTTTGCCCTCCTTTACAAAGCGTTTCCCCTGTCTATTTTTTATCGTTTCGCTCTTCCGTGTACTGACCTCGCCTGCTTGTGGATTATTGCTCTGTTTTGCCCCTTTGGGCTCTTGATTGCCGATATCCTGTATTGTCTCCGTTAACCCTGTTTGTCGTTGTTTCACCCAGTCTGTGTATGACCATGCCATTTAATAAAAGCCTGCATATGGATCCGCTCCTTGTCTGTCCCTTTCGTCACATATACACAGTACACATATATACGGAGTAAACAATAACTTTGGATGTGATTCATCATTTAATAGCACTAAAATAAATAAATAAATACATTAAAAAAACAACAACATTTCATATGGCCCTTACATACTGTTTATGACATGGAGCAAATCTTTATAAAATTCTTTAGTGTCAAGAGTTTTACTTTTTTTCACCTCAAAAATTGTCTGACTCAAAAAGTCAGAATTGCGAGATGTTGTGAGAACCCACTATTCGAAGAAAAAAATACAAATAAAAATCACAATTGTGAGATATAAACTCACAATACTGAGTTTTTTTCTCTCAGAAAAAGAAAAGTCGCAATTATATTTTTGATTATTTGAAAAGCCCTCCATATTAATGTTTTATTTTTATGTATTTTTGTCTGCTGTAAGATTTAACACTGCAATACTGTGAAGCGTTTAATTACATTACTATAGAAAGCTCCCCTTGTGCCATAATTATATATAGCATAATTACTGTTACAGTGAACTTTGTATGACATTCACACACACACAGGTTCAGTTCTACACTTTCTCCAGGGACCAGCTGCATAAACTTTGCCTCTGTAAAGAATGACCAACTAGTAGTTAACAAGAGGTAATGATATCATATTTTTTGGATTCAAATGAGACCAATCTATGTTTTCCCATAACCAACTTTCAAATGTTATGGACAAAAAACCTGCAAAGCTAGTCTAAGAATTTTATGCCACTATATGAACACCTGCGCTAAGCACATGGTTGTCTGGGTTCGTGCTGAGCCAGTTTAGTCCATATACTGACTCAAAACTGCCCATCTTCGCATACCTCACCATCTCTGTAATCTGAAATCAATACACAACAGACTCAATCTGTGTGCCTCCCTGCCAGACAGCACGTTCCCAGCAGCTCCAACCTTGCAGCGATGGTATAAAGAGGCTTTTCTGGAAGATTCAGACAAGAAGGAAAGAGAGTTCCCTTTCAGTCGGTCACTTCGACGTCACGTCGAGACCGACGAATAGGAATCTCGCTTCGAGATGCCAAACA
>JAUMHI010000031.1:1525990-1546529 GCA_032359435.1 Enteromius unitaeniatus
GCCTCTCCTCAGTGCAAGACACATGAAAGCCTGCATGGAGTTTGCTAAAAAACACCTGAAGGACTCCAAGATGGTGATAAATAAGATTCTCTGGTCTGATGAGACCAAGATATAGCTTTTTGGCCTTAATTCTAAGCGGTATGTGTGAAGAAAACCAGACAATGCTCATCACCTGTCCAATACAGCATCATCCTAACAGCATCATGATGTGGGGGTGTTTTTCAGCTGCAGGGACAGGACGACTGGTTGCAATCAAGGGAAAGATGAATGCGGCCTAGTACAGTGATATCCTGGATTAAAACCTTCTCCAGAGTACTCAGAAGCTTAGACTGGGCTGAAGGTTTACAAGACTTTACAAGACAATGACCCTAAGCACACATATAAAATAATGAGGGAGTGGCTTCACAACAACTCTGTGACTGTTCTTGAATGACCCAGAATGACCCTTAAACCCAATTAACCATGTGATATTTCAGTTTTTCTTTTTTAATAAATCTGCAGAAATATCAACAATTATATAACAAAGAGTGAAAAATTTAGGGGGGTTTAAATACTTAGACATCATAGACCTAAGCCTAACCATAACCCATTTAATTTATTACCCCACAGAATTTACTACAGTTAAGTAAGCCTTTTACCTTTTGTAATGGAAAATTGTATTTATTCACTACATAAATAAGAGTTGGACATAAAATATTGATTTGTTATTAATAATAATAATAAATCTCACCTGTAGTAGTTTTTAACACAGATACTGCTACATTGTACAAAACTACAACAAGATGGAAACAAGCAGCAATATAAATATAGAGTGTATTAATTTTCCGAAGTAAATATCCAATTTATTTTCTCCCTTGCAAAACACATTTTAACGTCAGCTAATAACTCTTAAACAGAGAGATCAACAAGTTGTTAATCTATATGCTTAAGAGTAGTATTCCTTGAGAAATTTCATATTCCAAATATCCCATATTCAAATAATAGCACTGGAGCTCTGGAGTGACCACCCACTCCAATGAAGCACTGCATTTCACCTACACTAATGAAAAATAAATATACTTGAGCAAATTTTAAATACATTTACTTCATATATGTGCATTTACAAATACATTTACATATTGTTGTACTTAATTAAAATACCTGCAACTGTACTTTTGGTACACAAAACTGCTATACCTATAGTCTGCTAAATCTGAATAACTTTTTTTGTACATAATGCACTTTAACTGTGCGGATGTGGTGCAAGTTCAACTGTACTAAAGTATATTTGATTATGCTAGCTATTGAAATACTTCAGATACACTTATCTGAATAAAATCAATGTTTAAATGCAAGATATTTGAAGTGTACCTGAAGTATACTTACAATGGTTCCACCTAAGCACAGTCAAATATACTTAAGTATATCTTTATATCTTCAGCACTACTTCAGTTAATTTTCAATGATGATACAATATGGTACCTGTAGCGCTTAAATGAAGCGAAAGAGCAAACTTTGGAGTGATATGAGAGACAAGAAAGTAGTGCCGTATATGCTGAAGGTCATTATTACATCAACTTATATGTTAACAGCAGTATGAATTAATGACGATATCTATGGACTTTAAGGTAATTAGTTAACCTATAGCTATTTGTGTTATTCGGTTTTAGTATCTGAATGCGAGAAAAAGAAGAAAAGAAGAAGAAAAACTATCTTTATGCTCATCTTGAGTAAAACAGCTACAGATTTAACCAAGGCCTAAACCATACGTGACATGACCTATTTTAAAGAATATGGAAGTTTGTTGCACATAACCCCTATTATAACCTAGACAAGGGCTCTCATATACTACAGCAATTATTAGGTAATATCTATATATTAGATATTGAAATATTAAAACATTTAATTTTGTTGAGCCACAACTTTAAAATGTCTGCGAATTACGAATTCAGGAATGACTCATGAGCTGATTTGCCAAAAAAAGGATGATTTATTTTGGTTTTTTTCAATACATTTGAGAGAACCTTTCGAGAACGTTAGCCAAAGTTAAGAAAGCGTTTTCTGTTAGCTGGGTTGATGAACCAGAATGAAATATTCCAGAAAGCTAATCTAAATAAGCACTTTACCATATAATACAGCCTAGAATCATTGTTTTGTTCATCTAAACGAATTATTTCAGAGAGCAATCTGAAACATAATGAAATTCTCTCTATATATTTATCCAGTTCCTATGAGATTTGGAAAGCTGCTGACTTCAAGTTCAGTTTGGGTTTGCAAAGGGAGTTCCTTGCATTCCCAGCAAATGGAATACAAATAATATTTCAGACTTCCCAGTCCAATCCTGTCTTCAAATTTCTATTCAAAATTAAATGTAGCCATCACAATTTCTGTAAAAATTCAGTGAACTTACATCACAACGCTGCTTACGTGACATTTAAATGCATGGAAATTGCACTGTAATGTATGTTTGCTTACTGAGCAACTGCAGATGCAGAAGCAAGATAATTGTCTTATTATTTTCTCCAAAATGGTTTAAAAAAACCCTTCTTTGTTTGAATCATCTGGATGCAGAATCTCCTGACAGGCGTTTCCTCAGTAGCTTCTGTTTGTTTTGGACTCTTTGGTTGCAAAGTAGCTGCCGCACGATGCAGCACCGGCTTTTTTTGCTATTCTTTTTTAATAGATTTCCTTGACTTGTCCTCCCAGTCATTTTTAATTACAATATCTTCTCTCGCATGCCACCCAGCATCACTGGTGCACATTTAAAAGAAAGCACTTTAAAATATCATGCTCAGGCAAGGACCTGTTAAAATGAGCACACATATGAATATAAATGTCGAGCCCGAGGATGAAACATCTTCACCGAAGTGCCATTTCCCTGGAGCAAAGCTTTAATCTATATGAAAAGTATGGCACCGGTGCTAATATCCTCGTATCCCTTTGCAAAGACAAGAGACAATTAAAGTGGGCCGTGAAAATTAAGGACAGCCATTTAACAAGGAAACCTGCATTAAATACGTGGATAAATCCATTAGGAATGGCTATAAAATGCAAACGTTCAATGTTCATCTGTCTTGGTAACCTGGTAATTGGTCTGAATGAAGTGATATAAAGGGGATGCTTTAAACACATTGAGCCACAGTCATTTATGTTTTTAATTCAGCACTGATTTTCCATGTATAATGCAGTGTTATCATTACATCAAGAACAGAAACAGCATTTAAATTTGGTTTGTTTTATTCATGTCTCAAGGAGACAAATTGGTCTCAGTATATAGCCTGGGTAGTCAGGATGGACTTTCCTCAAGATGAAGAAGGCTTCTTATTAGAGCTCAAAAGCTGTGCACAATGCTGTTCACCATTTTGATTGTCCAGACCAATCTCAGAGGCAGCATATTGGTTTGAGCCATTTCCTGAGCTAGATTACCTTCCTCTGGGCTCTTGAGATGCAGTTATGAGCCTCTAAATTGGGAGCCTGCTAATGGTTAATCACAACCGCGGTAGCAATAGAGGAATGTAAAATTGTTTTGGTATGAAAGTCAAACATTATTTTTACATTATTAGTATAATATTATTTTTATATTGTGCATTACAATGATATAAAGCAGCAAAGCTTCTCAAACTAACACACACACACACACACACACACACACACACATATATATATATATACATATATATATATATAATAAACTTAATAAATAAATGAAATAAGCGTGGTTGCAAACTTTTCAGCAAACAAAAATAGTTTGAACTAAATTTCAAACATTTTTTATTTACATGTAGCTACAATAGATTGTTTGCAACCACTAACCTTAAAAAACAGTAGGCCTATCTTTTATTTTTTAGTGTGTACATTGGGTGTTCATAGAACTTCAGGATAATTAAAAAAATGAAAAAGATATTAATACTGCTATCCTAGTTCAATTTACAGTTGTCCAATAATATGTTTTTTCTTTTGTTTTTGAAAAGTGCATGTCGAAAAGAGCAAAGTGACAAATGCACTTAAATACCTAATACATAATTAAATACATAATTAATAATTATGGTGCATGCTGGGGAAAAAGGTAAATGTTAAAACAGAAAACCATCCATAATGCAATTCACCTGCTACAGTATGCTTGTTGTTTTGACATAATAAATCATGCATGAATAGATTAACTCACACTCCTGAAAATTCTACGTTAGAACTAAATGAAGGCTGCTACTGATGCTTGTAAAAAACTATAAAACCCTCTGATAATATCCTAGAATGCGATTCCAGATCCTAAATGTCTTCTTGAGAGTTAACTGGAAGGTGGATGATCCTGCTGGGTCTGTACGAAACCTGAGCTCTGAAATGAGCCCACGATAGAAGTTAATTAGCATTGTCTTTCTGGAGAAAAAAACTCCACTGTTTTGGGTCTGTAAATTCAAAACCACATAAATTTAGAAAGTATTTTAAGGTGCTGCTGCTTTTTTTTCTTCATAATTAAAAATATGCAGTGTTTGACCATCTGTGCACTCATAAAAATGTCTGTGAGTACACTAATTTACTGCGCCGGGGGTTTTATGATCAGACTTCTTTAATGGGATGTGTATAAGTCTGTGTCAAACAACAGGCTGCTCGCCCCACAATCAATTTTAACAGAAGAAGAACATCTCCAGTGGCCTCATTTTTCTTTACATTTGAAACCAATACAACATAATGAGACCTGCCAATAATATCTTCTGGTGATGTTATGCGCTATCTGAGGACCAATAGCAGCACAGAGATCTGAACTATGAGGTCATCAGATGCCTTTCATGATTACGGGGGTTAGGATCGTATATTGCTCTCATAAATAACACCATGACAAGAACAATATTAATTTGGCACTAAATAATTAAATTGCACAGAGGGAAACGTTTGATAGTCGAAGATTAGAAATGCGTATATGTCGAATTTAATTTTATTAGATTTCATGTGGGGGAAAAAAAGGAAATGAAAATTAGTCGCCCTTACCATAAATAACAGTAACCTTTTATTTAAAACCTTTGCTTAAAAAATGCATATGCAAAAAATAGAAATGCATACCTCCTCTGCTATATTTGCTGCTAGTGCTTGACAAAGGTAAACGTTAATGAATGATTAATTTCTAAATCAATTCTAATATTCTTTTAATTATATTTGTCTATAGACTGTCTGGATCTGTGCATCTGAAAAAGAAGCAGTCACCCTTCATCCTCTTCAGTTCACTTATGGCTTATGACAGGCCTTATTACAATACTGACAACTCAAATTACCCTTCATGGCACAGTCCAGTACACATGTGCACATACAGTTCAGCACTCTCTAAATTAAGTGCTTGCTTCAGAGCATATACGAGCCGTTTATTGCAGCTTCTTGCGCTTTTAAAAATGATTATGTTGTAAGATCTAAGATCTAACTAATATTAGAGGCTTTTAGTATCTTTGGTCTATTAAGAATCGAGCTGAAGACCTTATTTGTATGCATGAATTTTAACCCTTTATTTGTGCACCAGTTTCCTTTTATGGATAAACAGAATTTCTGATGAACCATACTACACCAGTTTTAAATTGAAATGCCAGTTTTCAAACAGGATAAATTAGCATTAAATGTCCTTATGAGGAGAATGCTAAAATTATATTACAAATGATTGAATTAATAGAGGTGCACACAATTTGATGTGGCTGACAGGAATTTATTTGCTGAAAAAAGCTGGAAATGTTATAGTTCTGTTTAGAGCAATCCAACTAATATTGCTTTAATGTATATCTGTTAACATTTCTGTGCTGATCTTTATGTTCGCATTTGTTTGCAGCTCTGTTGGTGTTTTAGGAATATGCATATGTTTATACATACATCAGAGAGAGCAATCAAGCATTGTGTGTGTGTGTGTGTGTGCGCGCAGATCTACGTGTGCATGCATGTGGAGATATATGCATATAAGAGAACGCAAGTCAAATTGAGAAAGATGAACAGAGAACAATCAGACAGAGAGTGTATGCGAGTGTGTGTTTCAATAGGCCAGCAGTGGTGAAAACCAAAGCTAATTTAACATTAATATCATCTTACTTCAGTCCATTCAGGTATAGTTATCTTCAGTAATTGGAAAAGAGTGTAGGTTTTATGCTAAAATAAATTGCCGAACAGACAATGATTCAAGGTTGCAAAAAATAAATAATGTATTTAGTTTAGAGCAGCATACATAATCGTTCATCATCCAGTCTTAAGACATCTGAGAATATTTCTGAAGTCTGAGTGTTGCTTCAGCACCATGGACAGCGCCGTTATAGTCGCTCTTTCATCGTATTCAAGCAAAGAAAAATGCGCATGCGCAATTCATTAGTACGATTTTATCATTCATTAAAAAAATAATCAAGGTTAATAATAATAAAAAGATTGAGTAAATATGTGTACAATACAATATTTTATTAGGCGGGACATTATATAGGGACTTTTCTTTTTCCACAACTTACATCTGTGAGCATTGTCACTGAACACTAAATCAATCAAAGCTACTTATTATCCGGAATGTAGAACACACCATAATGTAAATATGTATTTTATAAATTAGATAGATGTCTAGCAAAAAGTTTTTAAGACGTCTCCATTGGCTGATATATGATATATATATTTTTTTTTTCTCATTATAATCACTGTATAGCAGGTGGCCTACATTTGGCTTATTTTCAGTATGTTCTGCATCCAAACGACACATCATTGACGGCACAAAACAGGAATCTTCCATTCGTGCAAAAATGCTTTGGGGCCATAAAGCACTTCCGCAGCTCCACACCACACACCTCACTGGACGGAAGCCGAATCATTAAGGCTATACAAACACAAAATAAAGCACTGATAAATACACCTAGTTCGGGATTTGAAGTTCGTCTTCGTCTTAAATATCTTCTCGTTTATATAGTGGTCCGGGTAATTGTCAGTTGCGAATTGTTTCCCGTCGATAAAATCCAAACAATCACGACTGAAAATCGCTGCGGCCAAAAAAGGCGGGAACTCCCTGTGGACGCGTCCATATGCAGTTTTGTTCAAAGCACTGATACTCTGTTCGTCCTCGGTCACTTGGAAAATATTACTTGCAAGTAACAAGTCTGCGATTCAGTTATAGAGGAAAGACTAAAAATCCAGAGAAAGTGGAGTATTTCCATCCGCCCATTAGATTCCCTCGTTCCAACTTGAGATAGACTCGATCCTCGCGCTCCACCATCAGTAGAACTCCGTTACTCGCCGCCTCCCGCGTCACATCCTGGTCTCCGGCGAAAGCAGATATGACCGGGTACTCGTTCTGCATCAGGTTCACCTAAACAACAGGACACAGCGCGCTTTAGTCCTTTGAAAACAGAGAAAACATGCTTTCCACGATGGCGGTGCGAGAGAGGTGACCGCAATTGTAATTTGTGCAAAAACATACGCTGCTCTGCTCACCTGTATGGTTTGTCTGTTGTAGACCTTGACCACATGGAAGCTGAAACTGTATATTCCTCTCCGTGGTGCGGTAAACACGCTCGCTTTTAGGTCGAAATGATTGCCAATGTTTACTAAGACCTGAAACAAAAGCAACACGACGCGTTACAAATCCGTGAAATGAAAACGTGTGAATAATCACGTTTACTTTTAGCTTTGCAATTTTACATCGACACATGCGGATCTTCGAGCGCAGTGTGGCAAGCTTTATTAACATTTATTCTTTACGAACAAATAGGCTATTTTTGTTTTTACATATCTCGATATATTTTATTAGTTGAAGGTAACCCACAAGTGGAATATTTTTGTAACCCTTAAGCAGATACTAGCACTTACTAAAGTAGTGAGAGTTGATATCATTGACAGTTGAATTATATGAAATCTATTATTGCTAGCAGATATTTCGCTCTTGCAAGTTAATTTGGGCACTATTCTTCTTTGGCTATTTGTAATGGTTTAGGTACTAGTATTAGTTTCAGTTGTGCTAGTGCTTATTTAATACTATTTATTTGTTAATAGAGCCTATTTAAAGAAATAAAACAGTATCTGTCTTACAGGTTATAAAAACACGGAGGCTATCGCGATTGTTTACATGTTAAAATGGCTTGCCACAGCGCATTCCAAAGCTGTCAACACGTCGGGTCAGTTTTAATTACTACAGGTCGATTTTAATGATAGCGGGTCGGTTATTGTTAATCTAAACACGCCACGCTTGTTGTTAATCTAAACACTTTGGCTAAATGTAACGTTTTTGACAGTACGGGCAGTGAAAATGATTTTGCAGCTGAGCAATTCGTTAAAATGTATGTTTATTGGAAACTAAAAGGAACTTCGTACATTGTATCTGCATGCGTTTAATAAAATAATATGAATTACCCTGAAAAACGCAGCTAAATTGTTTAAAGACGTACACCGTCCAACAGAATAAAAGCATTTTAAAGTTTCAGAATAAAAGCGTTCAAGTTTCTGTACGCAGGTCCTGCGATTACAAAGTCACCAACGGGACACCTGACCTGGTCAAAATAGATGGTCATGGATGTGTTGCTCATCTCCGAGGGTTCGTGGTTTGTCCCTCTGACGGCCGAAAAAGCCACTTTGGCGCTGCCGGAGCGCACAGATATCCCAAGCGAAGAGGTGACTCCTCCGTCAGAAGAGGGGTTGGAGTCGCACACCACCAGACACTTTCCCTCCAGAACGATGGGCTCCGTGTCATTCTGGCCCAGACAGAGCCCTATGCCACATCCCAGGAGAAAGGCGAGAGCCAGCATGGCAAAGGGTCCGGGACAGGCTGCTGGCACCATGATCGGAACAAGAATCCTGTGCAAACTGATCTTAACCACCAGCCCCTTGGAGGTTTGATGTGGCTCTATCACCTGGTCCAAACTAACCTCTCTCTCTCACTCTCTCTCTCTCTCTCTCTCTCACACACTTACTCTCTCTCTATGTAACTCACCGTCACACACTCCTTTTCTTTGCGTCTATGCGCATCAGTTGAAGGTGCTCAGAGTATTTGCACAATGGTTCCTGAATGATTAAAAAACAAAACGAGAAATCAGAACAAAAAATAAATAGTGTACGAAATAAAAATCACTAGATCACATCTCAATAAAATGACTGACCATATTAAATTGCGCAACGATACGCAATATCGAATCTCGACTAAAAAACACAAGGTCAACTGGGTTTAACTAACGTAACACGTAAACAAAATCAACTTTTATAGTTACGCGTTATCTTTTCCATAGTTAATATCACTTATAAATTAATGACATACCTTTCCGATAATCAATAAACATCAACAACAGCACTATGCAATCTAGTATTTGTATGTTTTCGGTTGCCTCATTTCTACTTCATGTCGTCCATTATGTTACCTGTTAAATCCATTGTTGGTGCAATCTGTGTTCCTGCTCCTTCAGCTGTCTTGAGAAGGAGTGAAGCGCGCGCCCAATAAGAGTGGAGAAAACCAATTGCTCCTTCATCCTTTTTAGAGGGCGATTCACGCCCATCCCTTCTTTTTAACTACAGTAATAATTCTGGAGCGGGCGTTTCTGGACAATACAATCAGGCACGGACAGAAACTAGGATTTAAGAGTTTGTCTGCACAATTAACAGCCAATTTATCAACCAGTTGTTGGTAACATCTGTATTCTTTCACAAAGCCTTAGCAAACAGTTTTGCATATAAGATGCAGCTAGTAGAGCCGCTATGAATTTGAAGCTGACTATATAGAGCTTAATAACAGAAAAATAGACGTGCGCTTTAGTAATATCAGTATCCAGGTGGAAGGACTTCGAAGTCAGGCAAAAATCTTGTGCTCCACCCTGTGGAGAAGAAGTGCTATGATCACGATGATGCATTCACTCTATTCCCTCTCACAAGATGAGATCATCCAAAAAATGTACTATGTTTATAAAGTTTATATTTTTAAGCAGTATGAGACATAGTTGGTCTATTACTATGGATTACATTTATGTTGTTTTAAGGTTCCAAAAGCGACTTTTGGTTCCAAAGAACTTTTCGGGCGAACACTTTACAGTAACATTAGTTAATGCATGCAACATTAACTATCAATGAACAATGAATGAATATTGAACAATTTTTGACAGTATTAATGGATTTTTGTTAATAATTTAGAAGATTAACAATCTATCATGTATTCATAGATAATTGCCTAAATACATAAATAGCTGATTGTTTAATTCTTACCCTAATTGTCTAGTAAAATTAAAGTGGTACCAGAGTTACCTGGGCAATAAATTAATTGCACATCTTCAGCAACTTTGAACTTCATTACTAGCAATCGGTTTTGTGCTTTCTATCGTTTAAAAGGCTTTTTAGAGAAGCTCTGGCGCTGCTGTAAAGTGTACAAAGTGTGATTCTGGGTTTGACAGGTCTACTCAGTATGTGTTATGTCCACTGAACCCATTCTTAACCTCCCTAATTAATACTTCCCATCACTCTTCGAAGTTGCTAATTGGAAATATCATGCAAGACGATCGCGGCTGGCGCCTTCTAAAGAGTGAAATGTGGAGATTGCTTTAATTCATAATTGCTTTATTATATTTGAAATATAATATACACCTCACAATATGATGTTCTTGTCTTTTAGGATATTTGAGAGACTGCAAATACTATACTAACCATATGTTATTAACACATTTGCCAATACTAATAGCCAGCATAACGATTGAATAAACTTCAGCTGCAACAGTTAGGTTAAGTTAGGTGACAAATCATGCATACTCCAGTCATAATCAACATCATCCATCCTCACAGGCTCTCCAAGCACCTTTTTTTTGAAAAGAATCGCACTGTGGGGACAGAGTGACAGGCTCTGTGGAGGTTGACGTTGAGTATCCGAGAGCAGCGGCTGACCTAGGGCCTGCAGAAGGGCGAATAAAAGAAAGAAAACATCAAATGTCAAAAGCTGGGTGGTCATCGGGACCTGTGTATCACAGGGCCCAGAGCCGTTCATGCCCACAGAGAAGAGCTCTCCCCAACCAAGAGAAACCGTACAATATTGTGAATGTTATGACTATTTCATCTGACAGGCAGCAGACCATCATCACTCTTGAGATTGGCTAGATAAACAATTTTTTTTTTACTTTATTAAAATTTCATCCAATGTTTTTCACCCATCAAAAATTAAAATTTGCTGAATATTGCTGAAATTTACTCACCCTAAGGCAATCCAGGATTTGGATAAATAATCCTTCATTCATAACATTACTGTCTCCAGCTCAAGCATTGTTTACAAGCGACGAGTACCATAGGGGTGGATTTTTCACTGGAGAACATTATATTTTGGATTAAGGTATCACATTTTGGAAAGAACAATGGATTTCATTAACATCCCTAACAATGCATTTATTTTTTACAAACTATCACGGACTGTAGTCATGGATTATTGTTATGTTTTTAACAACCGTTTTAACTCTTATTATGACGGCACCCAGTCGTTTAAGGCTAAATTATTCCAAATCTGATTTGATGCGAAAAAAAGAATAAAGTGAACCAGCAAATGAAAACGCATATGACGCAAGGAATAAAAAGGAAAAACACATTCAACATTTTGTTACTCTCAAATCGTTCACGTAGCATTAGCACCTCCATGCGGCTCTCGGGGTGTTCAAGGATCCTAGTTTGAAAACTTCTCGATTAGGTTATTTCAAAACGACACTTCTCCGCTCCTGGCCGGTTGATGGCGGCAATTCGCCATATAATGACATCACACGTTAGTAACGTCAGAAGCATGCAAGTTAGTTGTGGCAACGGAGTTTTTTCCTAGGAGTAACATGGTATAACTCTTCACCTAACTGTTTGATATCCTACTGAGTGTAGCAGACTGTACCCATTAAATTACACCAGACTCTTTTACACTGCAGAGCTCTGCTAGATCGTGTTTGTGTTCCGTTTTCTCAGAAAACAAAGAAAAGTAACTCTACAACTCCCATCAGTCTACAAAATGACATCCAAACGCAAAGAAAAGACCACTGGAAACTCATTTGAAAGGCAAGTTTTGCGAGTTGGGTAACTTTAGCTTTACCGTGACTTACTATTCACTTGAAATCAATGAAATGCATGATTCGTTGTTTGTTTAAAATAGCGATGTAAGTAGGTGTATGTTAAAGCACATCATTCATTCATTCATGCATTAAAACGCCACTGATGTAATCTCTCGGTCTATTTAACTATTTAACGGTGTCTGACTTAAACTAGGATGCCACCGGAGATCATTCTCAGGATTCTCTCGTACTTGAATGCTGGGTCTCTTTTCTGCATAAGTTTTGTCAACAAGCATTTCCAGGAACTGTCCAACAGCAAGTGAGTGAATTTGTTTTCTTCAGCTCTCTCTCCTAAAGTTCAAATATCGATCAAAATCCTTATTGCCTCATCCTGTTGCCCTTGCAGGTCTGTGTGGTATCAGTTTTACATCCGCGAATGTAGCAAAAAGAAGAAAGTCAGTCAAGAAGATCAGATGATGCGTGATCTTGGTGTGGTGGATGTTCAGGAGAGGCCAAAGGGATACTGGAGAAATGCATTCTTCAAAGAAATTGCCGGCCTGAATGTAAAGAAATGGAGAACAAAACTACAACGCATTGATCCTTATTCAGGACTGCCACGACATACAGAGGAAGTCATAAGGTTAGAGATTGTTAATTAAATGTGAGCCTGGACCATAAAATTAGTCATCTGGGGTATTTTTTTTCAGTATTTAGATTTATTACACCCTCAGATTTTCAAATATTGTACTTATTTATTTAGCTTTCAGATGATGTATAGATCTCAATTTTGAAAAATTGACACTGGTTTTGTGGTCAAGGGTCACAAATGTAGATCTTAAAGTCAGTGCCTCTTAAATTCCCTTTTCATTTTATGGTTATTATATCCTTTTCTTATCTTAATACTGTATGATAAGAGCATTGGTTAGGCATGGTGACATGTCACCTGTTTTTTTATGTAAATATGTACTCATAAACTATGTTCAGTTATAGTTTCTGTGCTTCTTGTTTTGATTAAGTTCTTTCATCCCTCTTTTTTTACATCCCCACATGTACATTTAGTAATACACAACAAGACTTTGTAGTCAAAATACCGTCTTTGTTGTGAAACGTCTAATCTGTTGAAGATGGCATATTCCCCATCAAATATATGTCAGGGTGTGTTTTTCCCTCCTGCAGTGTCTGGGCTTATTAAAGGTGAGTGTGAGAGTCAGCGTCTTAGATTTGCTCTGTGCTCCTGGGCGATGGGATACGGAAACACGCTTGATAATCTACAGGCCGCGGCGTGCTGTTGTCGTAACCTCTGATTAGAGCTGCCGGGCCACTCAATTTTTCGACTCAAAGAGCGTGTGGCATACAGGGGGAATGAAAATAATTGTGGTCCCCTCAGAAGGCTGGGTGAATTGTAGAAATAAATTGCTTGGCCCCTACCTCTTGCCCAGACAAATCCCCATAGGTTCCTCAGTTACAAAGACACCGAAGGATGAGATTTACTTCGGTAATAATCATCTCCGCTGACTTGCAGACACAAACAACAGCTATTAATCTCTCTGGGACTTTGCTTGTATCTCGTTTTACAGCATTAATTGATATCATATGATGCCAATGCCCAGCACATGATGCGTCTTATTAGGTATTTCCCCAACCTTAATGCCCCGCTTCTTTCAGAATTAATGTCATTCATTGCTAGTATCTTGCCAAACAGACACTTCCCTGCTCTTAATCAACTCAGGTTAATTAATCAATCAGTAGAATTTTTGTGTTTTTTCCCAGTTCATCTTTCAGTTTTCATATTTCCATATGAACACAGTTTTGATTTTTCAGTACATTTAGTAAATCAAGCATATATATATATATATATATATATATATTTGTGTGTGTAGATGGATGGATGGATAGATGCATATAGACATATATGGTATTTATTATTAACTACATTTAAAATATAGTCTCTAAAAACAACATTATCGTTCAGTTTTCATATTTCAGAACATTTTTGAGATAAATATTTTTTATATTATTATTATTATTTATATTATTTATTAAGTCTAAACCTCACCTTTTAACTTCATTTTTCAATTTCAACTTCAATTAAGTGCTTCTTGTGCTGTGAAACGATTAATGGCATACAAAATGTTTTTTGTTTGCATAATGTATGAGTGCTTACTGTGTATGTTGATTAGTGTATATATAAATCCAAACAGACGCATGTATATATTTAAGAAAAGATGTTATTTTTATATATTAATATATATTAATATTTAAAATGTAATACTATAAATGTAAATCTAACTTTATATATTAAATATATTTTGTAAACCAAAAACATTTTTATTTTTGGCGCGATTAATCATTTTCATATTTATGAATTTATTTTTTATGAAAGTCAAGTGTATCTTGTTTTAGGGGTGCATATGCAGATTAAACATTATTTTCAACAGCTTATTGTTTTATTTGATACCTTTTATGTTTTCTTGATCTTGCATTCCCCACTTCCTCAAAAACAAAAAAGCTATTGCCCTTAAATGATCTGAGAGCAGAGGTGTCAGTTGGGGTTTGTGTCATGTGTGTCTGGCAGGAGTCTGTGCATTACATGGGAGATCACAGTGACTGATGGGAGAGGACGGCGGAGCACCTTTGAGCAGTCTCATGCCTTCTTCAGCAGTACGGCTGCTTTTGTGTTCTGGGGCACTGTCACTTGGCCTCCTTTCAACCAGCTCACCTCCCTTGAGCTTCACGGTGTGTTGCGGGTGCCCCTCGATTGTCCTGCTCCTTACAGGTGTGGTAGGTGTCAAAAATACAAAGGTTCAGCTTCACTCCAAACTTAATGAGTGCTGTAGCTGCTTTGATCTTGTGTCTTTTAGGCCGGGCTGGAAAGCAGCGATGTCCAAAATAAAGCTTCAAGGAGATCACTGTGAATTGTGTGTTTCAGACAAGATTGTCAAGATGCTGTATGTTGGACAAGGCGTAACTTTGGGATTCTGGAAGGTATTTTCCAATTCCGGAGTTCACCTTTTATGTGGAGAAAACATGCATTTTGTGACACTTATTTTATTAGCGTTTCTGTTTGGTTTCTATGTATTTTTGCCTTTATCATTTTGCTTGTTGCATTTGATGTTTTAAATGTATTATGATATCTTAGGATTTTATAATGATATTGAAAAAAATTAATAGTTTTAAACGGCAATCATGCATTTATTGATTAAGAGACTTTATTAAGAGTTTTCCATTTAACAAAAAATCTATTCAAAATAAATTCTGTTCTTTTGAGGGAAAACCCCCCCCACAAAAACAAGTTTTTCTTGCAAATCAGAACATTAGAATGATTTTAAGGATCATTACAATTCAGCTTAATTTCAAAACATTTAAAGTAAAAATCGATCATTTTAAACTGTAATTATATTTGACAATATTAATTTATTTTTGTGTGAATAAATGCAGCGTTAATGATACAGACTTCTTTGAAAAGCATTTAAAAAAAACTAACCAACATGAAATATTTAAAAAGTAAAATAAGCTTTCTTTTATTATGTATGTGTAAATACACTTGCATACATTATATATATATTATATATATATATTTTGATGGATATTTGAACTTTAGGAGAGAGAGCTGAAGAAAACAAAAACATTTATTCTGGATGTGATTAATAACAATTAATCATTTTACAGCACTAGTATATTATAATAATTGTGATTTTTATTAATGGTAGTAATTGGTAGGCTTCGAAAATAAAGGAACAACTGAACAACTGTTCTTCATACACAGGAAAAATGGGGAATAGCTTTTATCATGGTGAACTTGCACAATCACAGACTTGTGGAAAGAAGTCTTCATGCATCTATTAGGTATTGGTTTATTTCCTCTTATCATTTCGACATTATGTTTTTTTATTTGTTTTATTTGCACTGGCCCTTGTTAAAGCCCTTTCAAAAACGTAATATGTATTTCATTTTCTTAATCCCTTTGGTTTCATTTTTTGATCTTTCTCTCTTTCTTTTTGATCAGAGATGTGTCTGTGTATATCCGAAACTAAATGTCAGTTATGTATCACCGTCAGTATCATTTGGTGGTGTAATAACTCCATCTTCTGGTGAAGCTGAAGATTGTACAGCTCTGACTCATCAGTTCTTACACCACCTGTTTTTACTACCATGCTGTCTCTACTGTCCTCGGTGTGAAAATGTAAACTGACACCCACTTTGTAGTTAATCTCTTTCTTTCTTTCTTTCTTTCTGTTTTTATCCCTCGCTCACACCATTAGTCCATGTCCAGCAGCTGGAGTTAGTGCTTTGTTTGATGATGTGGACCCGGAGTATGGTCTCCATGGATACACTGCTTACATTGAACTGCACAATACAGAGAGAGTCATCATGTCTGACCGCTTTTCCCAGCTGTTTTGCAGAAGAGGTAAAAGCAGACATTGTGCACTCTGTAATAAGAACAAGAGTAATTTATACTCTAATAATTTGTAGTGATTTCAAAATCAGTCCCTATTACACTAATAGTTTAAATTCTGAAAATTGGCATCCAGTTGATGGTACAAAATGTATCAAGCAGTTAGCTGTTGTTAGAGTTTTACATTACAATTCCTCGAGAGTTGATGGTACTAGATTGTTGACAGTAGATGGCACTAGATTCTAAAAAACAAAAGTGTTGTTCTATTTAAGCAGGTTTTACCCTTAAATAGCATATTTGAGCATTAAGTTGGGCCTTTTTCTCTACAAATATTTAAGAAAATGCATGTATGAAACATAACATTCTTATCATTTTAGATGAAATCAAGAATATTTATTCTTTATATTTATAAGCAGCCATTTATCCAGTCTTCAGTGTCTGAATTATCTGATATAATTTTTAAGTTGATATATGCATCATGTTTTCCACAAAGATGTTAAGCAGCACAACTGTTTTCATGCATTGATAATAAAAAATAATGTTGGGTTTTTTGTTTGTGTGTGTCTGAAAAAAAAATGGTGACACTGAAGACTAATGGCTTCTGAAAATACAGCTTTGCCATCATATGAATAAATAATCATTTAAAATGTATAAAACTGAATATTTAAAATAGTAATGACATTTCAAAATATGACTGTTTGTACTGTAGTACAGTCGGTTCTTTGGTGAACAGAAGAAACTTATTTAAAAAACATAAAAATAAAAAACTTACTGAATCTTTTCGAAAAGATGTGTATTATATGACCAACGATATTTGGATACTTTGTTTTACTTCATAAAGTCTTGAAAACCACCTTGTGATTAAAAATTATTTTAAATAATAAAAAAAAAAAAAATTGTGCTCTTTATATCTCATCTTTGGTAGACAACCAGAAAGTACAGAATATATATATATATATTTTTTTTTACACTCCAGATCAGATTTGTGATGGTTATCTTCCACTGGAAGTGATCAGTGAGAATAACAGATCTCCAAATACTCACCTGGTTGGAGATGTCAGCTTGCCTTGGAGGACTGAAGCTTTACGTGGAACTATAAAGGTACAGTAGCACCACACTGGTCCAGTCATCTTCCAGTCATCATCATTTAATACTAATATTATGGAGTTTTTATGGTCTAATTGCTGTCTCCAGGACTGCTGTATGATCAGCCTCACTGTATGGGATGAAGCCAAGCAGCCTTTCTGGTGCATCAGCGCTCCTGTTGTGATGACAAAAGCAAGTCGGGACACGGTATCATATGATTTTGATGGTGGGAGTTTCTACATCCTATACCGAGACTCAGAGGGGAGGGTGGAGATGAGGCTGAAGCAGTTGGACTACAAGGAACAGTATTTTGTGGTTAATCTAGTGATTTACATCGCTGTCGCCAAAGTCAATAAGCACTTTGGGAGAGATTATTAAAAGACTTTGTGTGCCATTTCGGGTTTGTATGACAACCGACTTTATATTAGAATTTGTCAGTTTGGAGTAATATTAAACTCCTGTCAAGATTAGTGTAGCTTTTTCTTTTCAGGCTAATGTTTTGCTGATCGTTTCTTTACTTTTTAATATCACCAAACACTTAAATACACATTTTCATGGACCGTTATATTTTAATCGTGGGATATAAAAGTCAGCCTGTCACAAAGAGAGGGATTTTTATGTCAAGTCTGATCAAATATAAATAATAAAATAAGGAGAAACCCATAAAAAAATCCATAGAATCAAGAGCTAAGGAATAAAAATGGACATTTAAGCTGGATTTAAAAGTGTTAGTGGAGGAGGAGGATCTAATGTGAGCTAAGAAACTGTTCCAGAGAAATCTCCCTTACAGCATGAGCGGGACAGGAGGAAGTTGATTGCATGACCTTGGGGCACAGTATGGATGAAGGAGTTTACAAATATACTGTGGAGAAATAGCACACTAAGCTGCTTTTATAACTAAGAGCAAAATTGTGATTATATTGGTAATGGCTAATTGGATTCTAATAAGGAAGATGTGATCCCTTAGTTTTGATTTCAAATAAAAGTCTCACTGGCGCGTGATGAAGCTTCTGGAGATGTGATTGAGAAGGGCCTGCCTGCGTATAATTAGAGTAATCAAGCCAAGACTTGTTTCCAAGTCCTTTCAAAAACAGAAACTCTTTCAGTTTTGCAGCAGATCTCAGCTAAAAGGCTCTTAGTGACTTAACTACTCTGCTTTTTAAAAATGACACAGAGGACCTCAATATTACTGTGCTAATAGGTTGATGCCAATGATTTTTATTTATTTCTTTTTTTACTTATTTAATGTCAGCAAGTTGCCAAGGAAAAATTTAAACTTCTAAATTAACTAAAGCTGAAATAGAAATGAGTTATAAGTAAATATATAATATTGATAAAAAAAAAAAAAACATTTTTTCTATCTGTCTAAATTTACTGTATAAGTGCTGTCAAACGATTGAGCGCAATTAATCACATCCAAAATTTTTGTTTACAAAATATACATACATGCATGTATATATATATTTTTTAAATGTTTATATATATATATATATATATATATATATATACCTGTAAATGTATGCAAATATTTTTTCTTTCTATTTTTATAGACATAATAAACATATATACAGTACACAGACATATGTAAACAAACAAAAAAATTATTTTGGATTTGATTAATCATTATTTAATCACCACTGCACCACACAAATATTTGATGAAAATACACCAAAGACTGAAATAAAAAGTGTGTAATTATTAGTTAAAACATAAACTATATAAATAAACAACATTTCTAAAACATATAAAAGTATATTAGTGATATATATATATATATATATATATATATACTAAAATTAAGAATACCATTTGTTTATACAGTGCCCTCCACTAATATTGGCAGCCTTGTTAAATCTGGCTGTGAAAATAAATCTGCATTGTTATCCTTTTGATCTTTTGTTCAAAACATTTACAAAATTCTAACTTATCATTGAAGTAAAACAATTGAAATGGGGAGAAAATCTCATGATGAAATAAATGTTTTTCTCCAATACATGTTGACCACAATTATTGGCACTCCTATCATTTTTAGTAAAATATCTCTGAAGTATATTCCCATTCATATTCACAATTTTTCTGTCTCTCAGAATCTCAGAATCACTTAACCCAAACCAAAGAATATATTTCTTACATGCTGCAAAAGATAATTGAGTTTCACAGATTAGTGAAGTGGCTTTAAGAAAAGAGCTAGGCAGTGAAAATTACCATCTCCATCATCAGGAAAATAACATCAGCTACAGTACATCAGCACATGTTGTTCAGAAGGGTTTAATAATAATTCTCCTTCGCTCATCCAAAAACAATCTCCTGCATGTTCAGTTGTCAGACAGGACTGGAACTACAAAATGGGACTGGCTTCTATGATCAGATGAAACTAAAAAAAGATCGTTTTTTTTGGCAGCAATCACTCAAGATGGGTTCGGTGAACACAGGGATAAAAAGTACTCTGTGTTCAATGAAATATAATGCTGCGTTTTTGATGTTGTGGGTCTATATTTCAGCTGGAGGTCCTGGGGCCTGTTCCATAAAAAAGGTTTACCAAATAAGCCAGGCTTGTTTTAATTAGTCTGACTTATTTTGAACCAAATCAACTAACAGTAAGTCAGACTAACTGATATAAACCTGTCTGTTTTGGTAAACTTGTTTTATGACTTGTTTATTTTTGTTTAGACACATGGCATCATGGATTCTATCAAATACCAACAGATAATAAATCTAAAACTGACTGACTCTGTTAGAAATCTTTTAATGGGCCATGGTTGGGTCTTCCATTCCAATAATCCAAAACAAACATCAAAATAAACACTAGAATTAGTCACTTAGCACAAAATGAAGCCTTTGCCATGACTTACCCAATTCTCTGACCTGAACCCTGATTGAGGTGAGCCCAACATGGAGCTGCTAATCTAAAGGGTCTGGAGTGATACTGGATAAAGGAATGGTCTCTTTTCTCTTATCAGGTGTTCTCCAAACTCTTCAGGCATTAAAGGGGAAAACTCAAGTGCTGTTATCTTGGGAAAAGGACATAGCAATAATTGGGTGCCAATAATTGTGGCCAACATGTATTGGAGAAAAACATTTATTTCATCATGAGTTTTTCTCC
>JAUMHI010000031.1:1555225-1569472 GCA_032359435.1 Enteromius unitaeniatus
CTGATTCTTGCTGCCTGTCTCGACCCCTTTGCCTGTTACTCGACTCTGTGTTTGGATTACCCCTGATAACGCTGTTACACTGGTATTTGACTTCCGCCTGGCTGACTACGAATAAAGCTATTGCAAATGGATCCAACTGACTCCCGCGGCTCATTACACTTGACCGTTAGTTTTAAATTTTGTCAAACAAACTTATAGGATGATTTCGACTTTTTTGTCCTCTTCAGAGCTTAAAAATCTTTGGTCACTATGAAATCTTGTGCTCCTGTGTTCTTTAAATAATGGCAGAATTGTACTGTTTTTCTTTCCTTTCTCAGTTGTGCCATTTTCTCCGTACGCGCTCTCTCTCTTCTTTTTTTATGATGTTTCAGGCCCAGCAGCTGGAAAGCCTATGCTCAATTTAACCACATACAACATTCATTTCTTTAGCCGTCCATTCATAATGGCTTGCCTACAGTGTGCTTTATTATTATTCCCTTGCTAATCCTTACACCCATTTAGCTGTAAAGAGGAACTTATACTGTGGGGCTGAGAGTACAGGAGGTTAATGGGATATCCCTGAACATGCTGCAGAAATGCGCTAGCATGTCACATAAAGGCAAAAGATTTAGGTGAGATTTACTGTGTTGCCCCTGGCCCTGTACGTAGTTCGATGAAAATCTCTATAATTGCTATATATAAAATGATTTGCCATCATGGCTTTTGCAGTGGCTTGGTGAGAGCAGGTTCAAAGAGCTTTGATATGAATACTGAAAAGATGAATGCTTGATGCTAGTGGACAGATTGACAACTTTGATTGCAAAATGGCTAGTGCTAGGTTTATGTTATAATAAATTATTTATTGATTTTGGGGAATTCCTTAATGCCCGTTCACTCCAAGAGCAATGACTATAAAGATAATGACGTTAGTTTCACACCAGCGAGATGTTTATATTTTAAGCACGCACTTATCTGCTGTTTTAAATTCTTGAGATTGTGACAGCAGGATTGATTCTGATTGGGTGTCAATGTTTTATCATTTATCAGTTGGAATTTTTTTATATATTTATTGTTTATCCTATATATTTAAAGTTATCCTGCTTGATGTTAAGTAAAAGTGTGTAAAATACACGACTGTTCAAATTTTATTTATTAAGTTTGCAATAAATTCATCTAAAGTGAGCATTTTTTTAAGCTGTTCTTTTAAACTTTTTATTCTTCTAACAATTCTTGAAAAATGTTAGAATGGTAAATAGTACTTATTATTATCAGTGATAACAATAATAAATATATCACTGAATCAGAATATTACAATGATTTCTGAATGATATTGTGAAATGTAGCTTTCCATCACAGGAATAAATAACATTTCTAAATGTTATTTTTAAAATTGTAATTAAAATTGTATCTTAAATTGTAATAATAGTTCACTATATTACTGCTTTTTCTGTCATTTTGATCAAATAAATGCAGCCTTGGTAAGTATGAGATGCAAAACCATACAATTGTCTAAGTTTGAGTGTATTTTTTAATATATTTTTGTACATTTGTTAATAGATAGAACAAATATTAGTATCATTGACCCACCTACTATACCAACTAATATACCTAATATCTATTTATAGAAAAATGTTTGATGTTTCCATCAAGCTTTAAGTTAGTTTAAGCTTTAAAGAGTCAGTTAAGCACTTTCTGTAAGCTTTTCATAGCGCGGTGTCACAGGGTTAAATCAGCCATTCGCGTTTTTATCAAAGCTTTCTCTCTCCAGCATTCATGAGGCCAAGAATGTCTGGACTCGTCCGCATCTCATTCATAGTCATGATGGCACTCGGCCCGGTGAGGTCAGGGCCCTGCTAAATATTATCCCACGCGACCTGCTCTCTCCTGCAGCTATGAGGAACAGTCCGCTTTTAGCATTTTATTGGGCTCTAAGGTTTCCAGCTAAAGGTTGAAATCTTTTGATACCCTAAAAGTATCTGCTACGCAAAGTGCGTTAACGCGTATCGAATCCACTGCAGCACTTTCTGCCGCTGCTTACTATATAAATTGATCTCACGGCACCTTTTGTTCTTGGAGGCATTTCAGAGTGTGACATTTTCACCATTTGTGTGGGAGTTTGTGTGTTTGATTAGGGCTGGCAGCGTTTGTTTATGCAAGCACAAATTGTTAGTTATGCAGCCATTTGCCGATTTCTCCTTGGCTGCTGACCGTTAAGCGTGCAAGTCCAGAAAGTCAATTATACCAAGCTTTCCCACTGGGAATATTAACTTCCTAGAGCGGAACGTCGTGGCTGCAGATCATGTGAGCTCATCGTCTCTGGCACACAAACACTAAACAAGCCACTGAACAATATGGCTCCACCGACTTTTTATTTTCTGTTTGCCAGGCTCAATTAATCACACCAGTCGCCCAGAAATCCTCCTATTTTATTATACCCCATCTCTGAAAATGCAGAGCTGTTCGGAGAGAAAAATGGGGAAAACAAGGGGGAAAAAGAGAAAGCACCATGGCTCTGTAGAGGAGCGAAGTGTCTGATAACAGTTCCGTGCTAGTGTGCTTCCCTAAGGCCCTGTTCCCTCTGAATATTCATGGGACTTGGCAAGAAATCCTGCACCATTTGTAAAAAGGACAACTATCAGTTTTCAACTCTGACCATAAAATGGGCCAGTGTGCCTTCACAGATTCATTTGAAAAATACCCTGCGAACCAGAACAAAAAAATAGGTCTGCGGCGCTTGCTTATTTAATAGCTGTCAGAGATGCACAGTGTTTTCTAAGAGCAAACACGTTTTGCATGTCTTATTATCGAAATTTTTAGAATTCGTCATGATGAGTCATTTTATTTTAAATCATGATGAGTCATTTTATTTTAAATCATGATGAGTCATTTTATTTTATCTTTAACATTATAGTTATTTTTGCTTTAAATAGGGTCTTTATGAAATCAAAATTCTCAAAATATGATATCTGTTGATAATAAGTAACTTTGCACCTATAAGTCAACTAACTCTCATTAGAATAGTAGTACACTGATTAATATCTGCAGATTTTTTATTGTGATAGTCTCCCAACAGACATTCTACTGACTATAAGTAATTTTCATGTAAGGGATAATGTACATTAGACCTCTTATTATACGGCTTCTTGCTCCAAAAGTAAATAATAAAACAATAAAGAAAAAAATTAAATAATAATAAATAATCGTAAACCGGGGAGTCAGTCAAGTCAGAAATCCACTGCTTTTGCTTTTTCACTACATGTTAAAATTAATGTTGAAGTCCATTTTAAATCGTGTTTAAGCATTCTTAAGTCACAGGACGGCGCCAAACTGTGAAACTGAGTGAAGCGTATAATTAATTATTAAGGTCAAGATTCATAGTACCAAAGTCTCTTTAAGACAAGTCATGTCACTCGGCGGCCATCTTTGATGCATCCTAGTGCAGCTCTTTGAATGGGTAAACATCAAATTCTCCAAAACTGTTCACTAAGCTTACGTTTACAAAAACACTAATGTAATCTGACAACAACTGTGTAATAAATGTTGTTTCTTTTTGTGAAATAGCATTATACAAAGCTTATTTCTCATGCGAGATCAGTCAGTGCGCATGCGCAGTCCTAGGCGCACATCTCAGAATACTAAATGTTTCTATAACAACCAGAACTTCTAACGGCAGATGCGTTGATGTGCTGACTTTACAAATCAGAAATTGGCTATTTTATTCAGAAGGCGGGGCTTCCTTTGATTAATCAGCCATGTTAAGCCTTGCATTTTCCCCAGTTCAAAACTATATGAGTGACACATCTCGAATATTCTGTAGTCTTTGATAGTACCCGGATGAGCCTGTGTTATTAGTTTTACCGGTTGTTATCTTAGCATAACAAACCTTGGAATGTGCCGTCTGACAAATCAGAATCAAGTATTCCATGAAGTAGTGTAATAATTATTCTAAACCTAACCCTACCAGTCTACTAACACTCTAACACTCTGCAACTCTACACATTGTAGGGAGGTAATACAGGCACGTGAAGTCCACACTTTGACTTGTTTTAAGGACATTAAATCAAAGTTGGATCTATAGTGTGTTTTTCCACTTCAATTCTGAGTGTGACTCCAAATGCAGTCCTCCATGGGTTAATAAATGTGATTTCCATTGATAGTTTTTGTGTGATTTTGTTGTCAGCACATTCAACTATGTAAAGAACAAAGTATTTAATAAGAATATTTCATTCATTCAGATCTAGGATGTGTTATTTTAGTGTTCCCTTTATTTTTTTGAGCAGTGTATATTTCTTTTAATTAAGGTTGCAAAAGTGATTAAGTCAAGAGTAGTGAGAAATTTTCTCTTTTGTTGTTTGATTAACATGAATGACAGACAGCAGGAATATTAGACTGCTTTTAAACATCTTTAACAGTATATTATGTTTGAAATGGTTTTTGAAAGAAGTCTCACCAATGCTCACTAAAACTGCATTTATTTGATCAAAATCAAGTGAAACAGTTTGGGATATTAATAAAATTAATAACTGCTCTCTATTTTAATCTATTTTCAAACATAATTTCTTCCTGCGATGTCAAAGCTGAATTTTCAGAAGACTTTCGCCTCAGGTATTTAGTTTCACATGATCCTTCAGATCTTTTTTTTTTTCAGAATTATATGATGAACAAAATGTTGAAAAGATCAGAATGTATTAGATTTTATTTGGACATTAAAGATATGACAGACAAATATTAATTTCTTTTAAAAAAATCTCTCCCTGGACTCTCTGATTGACCAACCAATGACAGGCTGTGGGCATTGTTCAGGAAACCTGTTACAAAAACAATTAATTATTTTGTTGTGCCAAAATCACAGTTAAATTTTAGAAACGTGTATGGCACTGTCCTTTCCTTGTTGCCTTAAATGAAAATTACATGCTGTTGATGTCTAATTTTGGTTTTGGGAGAATGTCCAGGAAAAGCATTCAGTGGAAATCTTCATTACAAGACAAGGTGTTTGGATAATGTAGGTAATGATATTTGATTCTCATAGTATTATATTTAGTCGCAGTTCATTATAGGAGGACAAGACATCCTTTACCAAAACTGAAGGTTATTAAAGTATTTTACAATTTGCAATTAATTTCACTTCTTAAATGTGACGTATTTCTGAGTGAAAAAGATGTTTATTCCATCCATCAGTAATTGATTGGATTCTGAAAAGTGGCTTTGAAATGTCAGAACGGAGCCAGGATGTGAAGTTGCTAAAACAATGTTATTGTTAAAGCTATTTGGCTAATAACCCACAAAAGTGACATCAGACGAAAATAAAAAGTAATTTAAAAGTACAGTAAAATTATTACTTTTGATTAAAGACTACAAAACAATATTTTCTTTTCCTGCACTGATGAATCATTCACAAGTCCAGAAAAATTCAAATAGGCCTAACTTCATGCTGATTTTAAATGCCAAACCATGCTAGGCTTTAGTTTAATGTACTGTAGGTATCACACTGATGGTAGCTTGTATGCTTTACAAAACCATCGGGGGCTTTCTTTGGATTCTTACTTTACAAGGCCTGTTTCAAAATTCAGTCAACGTCAGTCTGGTTGTTGACTTGCTCTAGGGAGCAGGATTGAATTGTTCACATGAACAGTTTGACTAGGGGTGCAGCCAGAAACACTGAACAGGCTCCTACTCTGTCATCAGAGAAAGAGAGAGAGGACTATGCAGTGGATTTAAGTTCAGGCTTGGTAAACCCGCAGCTAGCCCTTAGACACACAGCCTCCAGCGTACCGCTGAACTGAGGAATAGACCTGCTGTTCCAACCGAACCTCCCAGCATGCATCAAACGACTGCCGATTCAATATGTATTATTATGAGGCACGCTGTAGGAGTTTGAGGGCACTCTATGTTATTGTATATTTTTTGTAGCATTAGGAGAAGATGATTTGAGCTACAATGCAGGACGACTAATTTAATGCTAATGTCTTTAAATGAGGTCAGGTAAAAAAAGAAAACCTTTTGTGCCAGGATAAATTTTCCAGCTGACATCATTATGTCATATAAGCCATGTCGTTTGGTCTCTCGGTTGATTTTGATTGCTTTGTGCATCAATCTTTCTTGAATCCACGCCCCTTTGATTGATTATACTCACTGGAGGGGAGAGTGTGATTGGATCAAGCTCTTCAACCCACACTGTGTAATTCTATAAAGTACCTCATTAGTATTCATATGCATTCAAATGTAAATTGCGGTTTTAGTACGCATAAGTGCTATATATACTTCTACACCAACAGGTACTTGAAAGACATTGCATTCTAAATACATAGACATTAAAGGGTCATGAAACCCTAAAATGCATTAACATTGGTTGCAAATCAGTGAAAACAATAATAGCACTCATTATGTCTATTTTAAGGGAAAATTGGTTGTTTGGCTGTTTTAACTGTTTATCATGAAAAGTAACACATATGTGTTAATTTGGTGTGGTGATTGGCTGCCGAAACTGGAGAATATGCATCTATGTTATTAGTTATTTTCTCAGTATTATTCAACCTGGTCTCATAAGAATATTTACCTCTCTGCACTTTTTGTGCAACGCTGTTTTTACACACCTTGTTGCACATTTCGGCACAGTTTTAAAGAGAAATGTCCACTGAGTGGAGCTAAAACACAGGTTCATTACGTGAACCCCAGCACATTTTATTATGTTGATATGGGTACATATTGCTGTGTTTTAATTATGTTTATGTAGGCATGCATTGTGATGGTTCAGAATTAAAATATCCATGGACTAGTTAATGCTCTATCATGTTGAAAACATGCCTTATACCAAATTCAACCCTAAACCTAGTTTCGCGTATCCAGACCTTCAGACTGACAGCTGAAGGTCTGGAATTCATAGCCGCTTTTTTTTGGAAGGCCCGCCTATAAGGCCATTTGACCGACATGTCAAACAACCAATCACAGTTCGTTTTGTTCAGTAAGACATGAACTGAAACCAAAACAGGAAGACATGAAAACGAAACTAAGAACAGAACTAAACAGACAGAGAATGTGACAGCGTTAAACATCTGTTTGAAGCATATCTCTCCACTTTCTCTCCACAAGCAATTCTGGAGAATCGAACACAATACTGAATTGGCCAAAGCTGCGATATCAGTGTCTGTTGTTTCATATTTGTCATCAAACACGGCTAATATCCCCTTCTCAGTTAGGCACTTTAAGTTACTTGATCTTCCATAACAGATAGAAAATCTGAAAATAGGATCTGCTGGGAATCCTTCTAAATGCTGACAAAGGGTCGGCCAGGCTTGGAAATTAATACTCTCCCAAATCCCGTCGGCAAACAGGCTAAAATATCTCTTCTTGTATCCACTAAGTGCCTCAAACAAACTGGACATCTATTAAAGAGTCTATGTAGTGAACCCCGCACACTTTTGAGAATCCAAAGTTTAACTGATCTTAATAAATGCTTATTGTCACTCATGTAAACACAACAGTTTTTTTACGCAAACACACGTCTGCACTTTGTTTCCCAGTGGACCGAATATAAATGTGACACTCGCGTCCCCCGGAAATCCGATAAAATTCAACCAATCAGATGACGACTTCGACATTTCTGAAGGGTTTCCAGTGTACCATATGCATCAGACGTTTAGCCAACGTTCCATGGGCGTGACGTTTGAGACTGAGACTACCCTAAACCTAGCCGGTAATTTTAACAAATGCAAAAATTATTTGAAAAGGCATTTGCTGATGCAACCGTGCCATTTCAACTTCCTTTTACACAGATTTTAATTGTTTTGTTTAACCATAGTTGCACGTGAACCAGAGCTCCTCGCCTCTCAAGTACATCTCTGTACTCTGTGAGCTACCAAACAATCCTACCGTCTTGCACTCTTCTAGGAAGGCTTTCTACAAGACTTTGGAGTGTTTCTGTGGGAATTTTTGTGTGTTTGTGCTCCACTAGAGCAATTTTATGGTCAGGGACTGATGTTGAGTAAGAAGGCATGACCTGCGATCTCTGTTCCAATTCATTCCAAAGGTGTTCAAGGTAAGGGCTCTTTGTGGGCCAGTCAAGTTCTTCCGCACCAAACACATCCATCCATGTTGGTAAAGGGACTTTCCCTAACTCTTCCCATAAAGTTGGCAGCATAGCCTTGTCAAAAATGTCTTGGTATACTGAAGCATTAGGGTGTCCCTTCAATGGAGGAAAGTGGCCGAGACTAACCCCTGAAAAATAGTGGTACTCTAACAATAATATATTATGCAAAAATATACATATACACTCATACTGAAAAACTGATATAATTAAAATCATGCTGATTAAATAATATGATGCTTTACGTTTAAAAATAAACCATTTTCATCTTACTTGTAATGCCTTATTTACATGACATTTTAATCGGCTTTCATCTTGCTTTTTTATTCTGATATATGTCTGCTAGAATTCAAAAGTGTAAAACTGTGTAAAATAACCCCACCTGCTTAGAGGCTGATTGTATTAGGAATATAAACTGTATTATACAGTATGGCTATCATTTATGATGTGGCTGAAAATAGAACCACTGGGTGTCTATTAGTACTAATTATGATACATTTGCAATCTCTTTATGTAAGCGAACACTGTGCTTGACTTGAACAGAATGATTTATGCAAAGCTTTAAAACATAATGAGTGATTGAAGATTGCTTGTTACTGATGGCTTTGTTGTTTTCTTAAGCATTCTTGTTATCTCAATGAGTTAAATGTGATAAACAACAGCTCAGGTGGAAGACTGCGTGATATGCAGAATCCATCTGAATGTCTCAGAAGGCTGTGCTGATCAAATTAAAGATTGTAAACCATAAGGAACAGGAATGCCCTTGACAGTCTCAATGTAGCAGTGTTCATTCTGGAAACATCACCGCATGCGACTGCAGAACACTTTGCCACTGTTTAATATGGATAAAGACTATGAAACCAAGTTTGTTGTTGGTATAGAGTTGCACAGTTGCAGGAGAATGTATGTTTTGTGTGTGTGTGTGTTTAGCTACGCTTTTAAGTTGTATTTATTTATTTAATTAAAGTAAAGATTACTTACTCAGTTCTTTTAAAACTGTTTTCTAATATTTGACAATAGTACAGTTCTTTCTGAATGTTTTCAAACACATTAAACAAGTTTTAGTGGCTCAATCTTTTTAACAGTATTTCAAGTAAATGAATTTGGCATCACAGCAACAGAAAAACACAGGACAAAAACAAAGCAGTTTAAGGACTTTTCTCTATATGTTCTTTATATTCATATTAATTTATAGATGAGTGTGGAAATAAGTATCTGAACCCTTTAATAACCGAATCCTCACAATCCTGTGGCGTCAATAACTTCCAATAAACGTTTCTTGTAATTATATTTTATTACAAAAATGGACCACTTTATATAAAGTGTATTTAACAATGCATGGTATGTACAAATGTGAAAACATACTTTTATTAACTTAAAAGTGAAGTACTTGTTATCATGCTTTAATTGTATGCATGTTACGTACATTGTCAAAATGTTATTTTAAGGTGTCCATAATACAAAGTATTGGCCTAGTAAGTACTTAGTATTAGTCGCTGTATTTACATAAAAGAAAAGGTACTTTTCATGTAACTAAGTTAGGAAACAGTTTGAAATTATGTAGATGTAATAGGCTTCTAGAATCTGTTACACAGCGACCAAAAGATTGTCACACATGTGCTTACAGTAAATACATATATTACCTGTCTAATCACATTCAAATGATTACACAGGTATACACTACTTAAAATAAAGTGTTTCAAGATTGTACTTAAGTGTAAGTAGCTGTGTAACAGACTTGGTCTGTAACATATGTGGAACAGTAGCTGCCTGTTACATCTACATAATTACAAAGTGTAATTACAGGCTCTTCCAAAACTTAATTACATGATAAGTACATTTTATTTCATGTAAGTACAATGGCTACTACTAAGTTCCTAATTAGGTAATTACTCTGTTTTATGACACCTTAGAAATTCGGGTAAATCCAAAGAATCTGCATGTAGTTATATGTAACTCATAAATGAAAAAAAAAGAGGTTTGGCCTAAAGATTGAACCCAACTAATGACACTGTGCAGAATCATTACCTATATTCAATTTTCGAGGACCGGGGTCTATTGATTCTCCTGGTTCATGCCTGAGTGGCTGAGTTTCTAAGCTGTAATTATTAACCATTCTTTAGCTTTCTTTATTATTTCATTACAGGCATGAGAAACCCTTTTGATCTCTTTCATGATATCTTTTAATCCTGGCAAATTTGCTGATTACTTCTTCCTTGGTAACACGTGCCTTTCAGACAAAAAGCCAATATTAGAAAATTAAAAAGGATTTAAAAGGGATGTTGTTATCGCTCCTTCCCAGAGACGTTTTAATGTAACTCCAATTGATGCATCACAGTTTCCATTAACATTTGCTCCTGAGGTTGATTATAAATACTCTTTTTAATTTAGATAGAACAGAAGTCTGAATAGGTTGTGCTTTATATGTTGCTGGGTCATTCTCAGGTCATGTGACATATTAATAAATTCATTCACTCATTCTGTCATGTTTCACGGGTCCAGTTCCTTTCCTCGTGCTTCTGTTTGCCAATGGCGGTTATAGAGTCACATAAAGAGGGGGAGGTCGTGTTGTATGACTAGCATGATTTGACGCAGTCTCTCTGATCTAAACAGTGCTGGCTTAATTTAGTGTGCAAACAATACCGTGTTTCTCTTTGAGGTAGTATGAGTGGAGGGAGTGGAGACTCACACTAATGGAGCATATCAAAGTCACCCTGAATGCTCAAACGGTCTGGGCTAGTTAATGTGCACATCAAAGGCCAGTCAGTGTGCTGTCAGTTGGTCTGGGCGCACATCACAGATATTTGTGGGATAGCTAGAATTGATGTAATTGGACTTCAACTACAGTTGGTGAGTATTGTGCTTGAAAGGTTAATGATGTATGCAGAAGGTGTCTGCATTGTCACTCTTATACAGAATGGAGCATACATCAGACGTAGATAATGCAGTTGATAATAATAATAATATCTTACATTAAAATTACAGTACTTTGAATTATTATTTTTATTATTATCAATTATCTTACAAATAAAATTATAACATCTTGTTGTTACAAATTGTGTTAAGTTAATGATAGTATTAGTAATTTTTTAAAGATGTTTCTTCTGTTCATCAAGGCTGCATATCAAAAATACAGGCAAAAAATATATAAAAACGAATATTTTTATCATTTAAAATAATTGGTTTCTACTTTAATATACTTAAAAGTATTCTACTTTAATATACTTTAAAATATAATTTATTTTTGTGATGCAAAGCTGAATTTCCATCAGTCATTACTCCAGTCTAAATCATTCTAATATGCTATTTATTATTAGAATTTTCCATGTTGGCAAATATTTTTTTTTGAAACTGCAATATTTTTTTTCAGGATTCTTTGATGAATAAAAAGTTATAAAAAACAGCATTTAATAAAAATATGAATATTTTCTAACAGTATAAGTCTTTGCCGTCACTTATCCTAGCTGAATAAAGGTTTTAATTTCTTTCAAATAAAAAAGAATAAAAAATTTCTGACCCCAAACTTTTGAAGGATAGTGTATATTGTTAGAAAGGATTTCTATTAAAATAAATGCTCTTCTTTTTAAAAAAATAGATTACAGGTTCCAAAAAACTAAGTCTCCAGCACTGATAATAAATCAGTATATTAAAATGATTTCTGAAGGACCATGTGACACTGAAGACTGGAGTAGTGATGCTGAAAATTTAGCTTTGCATCACAGGAATAAATAGCATTTTTATGTATGCTATGCTTTACATCACAGTAATATTTCACAGAATATTTATTTTCCTGTAATGCAATACCTCTATCATAATAACATCATTAAATACATTTGTGTCCCCGTAAACCACAAAAACCAGTGCACACACTCAGAGAGACCTGTATATTTGAGTGTAGTATTGTTCCTTTGACACAAACAGACTGATGTGTTTTACAAACTTCTCAATACACATTTTGATGAACAACATTTCCATTGCACTGTACAAAGCAATTCAGCACATTTAATAGAACAAAGGACAAATTTCAAAGATTAATATTTGTTCAATATTTGTAACAACATTTATGTAATTAAAACAGTAAGCTTTTCGTTTTACTTCTAGAAATCTGGTTTGCAAATTAAAACAAAGCATATAATTGGAGTTGTTTTATCACTGTGCTTATGTATTTAGTGACCTCATTTCACTCTTTTAATGAATACAGTATATTATGAAATATCTCTTTTTTTTTTTTAGTGCAAACCCCTGTGGAGGCAAACAATTAGCAGTTTAGCATCGTAATGCTTGATTTTGCTTGCACTTAACTAAATAATGTCACACAGACCAGTGTTTAATATACAATGTTTAATGGAAAAATGTACCTCAATATTTGCCATTTTCACACAGATGTAATATATTGCGTACATTGTTGCTCACTGTCAACATATACACCTATGCTCTCTCTCTCTGTCTTTGTGTCTTCCTGTCACTCTCTTCATTAGAGGTACAGGTATTGATCTCAGCACCAGCTATCTGTCGTTTCTCCGTAGATTTCCTGTCTCCCTACATGGCTTTTCGTGTTGTAGCAGAATCTGTCCATGTCTTTGTTTATCACCTCTCTGTCTTTCTGCTTCTCATTTCATTCCCTTCTTTCTGTCTTCATGACATGTCTCACTTCACCCTCGGCTTTTCAGTCTCGCTCTCCTTAGCAATTATCACATAGGCAGCCAGTCAGGCGGACCCAGAATGTGAGATCAGTACCTGGGTCGCACTGGTTAACGCTGAGGTGATACATGAACAAATGTAGCGGAATCGATAACTGCAAAAGGGGCAAAATTGGTGGGAACCACCGTGCTGGTATTGAGGGAATGTTAAGTGGTGTCTGAAATGAGCTGAGGGATAATTTAAACAGGACACCTTGTTAAAGCCTAAAGTGAAGCTGCTGGGATGGTTTTACCTAATCTTATCAGTGGCTCCAATGGAGGGTAGATAAAACGTAAAAGCCAGAACAGCTGATGAGAATTTAACTAGATGTTTATTGATGCGGGCCAGTTAAAACCTACCACTTTCGATTATAACATTCTGGTGGTGTTATTTGAAAAATATTTGGATGGTCTACCATAGAGGTTGAGAATGAGCTATGATTTGATCCAAAGATTCAAATTAAACGTATGCGCAAAACCTAAATACCACATAAAATGCGAATAAAGCAGCGTTTTCGAGTCAAAGAGAACAAAAACATCACTTTCTGGGAAACTGTGGTACTAAATATCAATAAGAATATAGGAGTCAATATAGGATCAAGTTATCTTTTCTCATACTGCAAAGTAACGACTTTTTTAATGTGCATGGAGGAATTTATTTGGTAAATGTGTTTCCATCATATCTTGGTGTTTTCCAAAATGCGCATGCAAATAGTTGGATGGAAACATAGCTACTGTTTTAAAGAACGATGGGTATGATTTTTTCTTAAAAATATTTTTTGGATACCTACCATAAACTTGAAATGGTCAAAGTTGCTGTATTTCAGTGTAATATGGTAATTCTCTTGTATTTAATACATTTTTACTGACCTATTGTAATACAACCTTTGCCTCAATCTTTACTTCTGTCTTATAGTGGAGGAATGCTGAGCTGAGAAAAGAATCTTTGGAAGCCAACACTGTCTCACTTGCATGCATATATAAATTTATTATAGAATTTTTTCCTTTTATTGGAGCACCAAACCCCACCCCTACTCTAAACCTACCCACCTCTGAACAATATAAACACACACACAGGCAAATGCAGTCACAGGTATTTATTGTACAAACTAATCATAAACAAGCAATATAAATACATTACAAACAAGTCATGCCACATTCCAAGTCTTCTGAAGCCATACTAAGTCTTTATGCAAAGAGAATAGTAAAACACAAGGTTTTAATCATTAAAAATGATCCCGCTCCATTAACGCACTGACGTCTCATTTAGAAAACATACTCCTGTCCTGTTGAATGACGCAATCGGTCATGAGATACACAATAGCCAATAGTATTTCACAACAGCATAATGCAATCGACCACGAGGACACACAAGAACCAATGGCTTTTTCACTACCAACGTTGGCATATTGACACTAAGGTTTCCTGTTTAAAACAACAGAGGACCCTTTGCATCGAAAAGTGACTAAAAAGGGGTACCTTGAGCTTCAAAAAGGGACGCAAAAG
>JAUMHI010000031.1:1569572-1591197 GCA_032359435.1 Enteromius unitaeniatus
GAGTTGGAGTGAGACTGTGCTGTGGAAGCAGTGTGATGTTTGCTTACTTTCACATCTGCATTTCTAACCTAGCACTGTTAAGTTTAACAATGCTATCTTACGGCCAAATGGTACATATTTTACGAGGTGTCTAATTCATATGAATTTGTATGACCTTACTCGTATGAAACGATTTTTGAGATGGTTACATTTAGGATTTATTATCTTGTAAAATATAACAGATTTTTGCACAAATTGTATAAATGAGTGAGGTCATATGAATTTGTATTCAGCCACTTTGTCAAATATGTGAGATCTGCTGGGGTTTTCTGATTATAAGCAACTATCAACCCAAAACAGTCTCAACCTAGCATTTATTTTGAAAGGAAAAAAAAGATAAATAAATAAATAATCCAGCTTGTATTCTCAATCTTTTAATCAACTGTATTTGTATTTGTAAGTGTCTCATCATTTGCCAATTTTCTCTTTATTTTCTTTTATTCCTTGAAAGTAAAATGTGCCAAGAACAACACACAACTTTCTACAATTTAACATGTTCACTTATAAGTCAAATCTGTCAATGGTAACACAATCCAATCACATGTGTCCAAAAATCTTTTAAACATCATTAAAGCAAGGGCTGTCAGAGGTTCTACCTCTATCTGACACAATGACATCATTATTCACATGGTGCAGCTGATTGTTTTCTGTCGCTGCTCTACATTCAGTACTTGCTTGCCGTAGCAGTGTGCTTCACCTTCCCCAGCTCCACCTGTGTAGATCTACAATGGTGTGATTTCATTTGTGTTGAATTTGGTGGTTGTTTTAGACATTTTACATGTTTAGCAGCAGTATTTCTTACATTCTCACAGCAGCATGTTTTTGGATGTATTAGCAATAGCAAGTCTCAGTAATTGCTCTGCAGCAGCGTAGCAGATCGGTTCCAACAAGACCAAACACATTAACATAGCCTTGTATACTGGCAAGCTAAATTCTCTGGAAGTTGTGTATTTTTAGGCTTAAAGCAGCCATTCTTGCTGAAATTAGTTCAGTTTAATAACCTCATCTCTGCATCTGTCACCGTTGATTCTGGGATTTTGTAGATCAGTAATTAAATGTTAAGATCAGAAAATGAACTAATGGCTACAATTTCTAGAACTGTTTGACTAGTGATGTTTTCTATGCAAATGTCTTACCAACCATTTTAAGTACTTAAAAAATGAAGTATGTTTTACTGTAGGAATTATATGTTTTGAATACCTTAGTATGTCAGCTACCTCCAATAACAAATGTATGCAGTATGTGGAATTATTCCGCTTTTAGCATTATGAATACAGCAGTGCACTCAAACATAAACACTGGGCTCTGAGAGGCGGATCTGGCTGTCAGGATACAGTGACAGGTATTTACAGGATGTGTACTAATAACATCATCATGTCTGTCTGGTGCAGAATGGGGTGTAGTAGTACTAAAAGCTGGGGGACTTTCCTAGGAATTGTTCCAACAGACTGTTTTTCAAAGCCAGGAAAGCTGACAGGCTCGGAGAGAATATGCAACACTGCCTCGCTGTGTGTGTGTGTGTGTGCGCACATGGTTGGCATAAACACACACACACCTGCTGTTATTAACAAAAAACATCAGCTTTGAGATAATGTGCCATTAATTCTTTAATGCACAGAAATGTTAAGCGTGCATGAACAGTAAAAGGTTGATTTCATCCAAAATCCTTTCATTTCTAGGTCGTTCACAAATGTATAGCGCTAAAGAAGAAATTTTGAAGAATTATGCTTTGCACTTTTTTTTCCAGTATTTAGAAATGATAAAAGTCTACTGAAGCCACAAGATAGACATATCAGTACCAGATTTGTGAATTAATTTGTGAGTCAGATCTTTTGTAATGAACCAGTTGATCGGGTTCACAAATCAGACCGATCTGCTCACTGGAGTGAAGGGTTATTACTAAATAACAACATAGATTTCAATCTATTCCTCATACAGCCGACCGACTTTTGGCTATTTTATTTTATTAATGAAATCGGCAGATAGGTTTTTCTGTGTAATAATTGTAATAGATTACAGAATCTAGAAATTGCTATTCAAACTATAAATGTTTTGCAAGAGAATGCAAGGTTTCAAGGGGAAGCACGGAATGTGTTGTGAGAGAATTTGTATTATTATATTACATAACAAATTGTATTATATTACAATATATTGGAGAGAGAACTCAAAACGTTTTATTAATTAATGAAAAAGCATTAAAACAAAATCAAATTTTTTGTCCATTTGTACCCAGCTGCTCTCAAAAACCTGTTTAATTTAATAGGGGTATTTTCATATTCCGATCATTGTCTAAAAATAACAATTTCTATTTTTAGTAAAACTTTGTAAAAAACTTAATGTAAATTACAATCCACTTTACTATATTAATTAAAATAATGTGATTATATGGGCCATTTATTATACTTCTGTGAAGCTTTAAACTCATTGCCATGGTTAAAGTCTTATTTTTCTTTTGATGTTGTCACTGCTTCTCAGCCCAGTTGGATGCCCAGAGTTTACGGTTAGCTTGTTGTACTGATGCAAATTTATGATGCTGTTTGTATTTTATAACACTGGTGGCTAAAGTTGCCAAATAACACCAGCTGCGTGTTGGTACCTTGAGTTATACAGCGCACTTTATGGGTTTTTGGCAGAATTGAATTACTTGTCCTGATCTTGAGGTCTAGGTGGTATAACACAGCCAGTTCATTACTATAACTTCCATTTATTTCCATTTACATACAGTAAATTACAGAGCAGATATTGAGGTTTTAACATGGGAGAGATCTCATTTGCACTGTAAATGTCACACAGCTTTCAGATTATCCTCTCGGTGCATATCAGATTTAACACAACAGCTGAGTCAGATTTGCTTAGAATATACAAAATAGCTAGATTTTTCTGCGGTGCTTTTGGTTTGTGTTGTGATGGAAATTTAGTGTGTATGACTCAGTGATGTGTCTTCCATTCACTGAAGCACAGCTCTTCTGTTCTCAGCGCTTAAGCACTGTAAAATGATTGGACAATGTGTGAGTGCATTAAACAGACATAAGCCAGTGTTTGGAAACTCATTAATGTGACCCTTTAGTCATTCAGAGAGAGTCACACACTCCCACATGTAAACTCTCACTATATACTCTTCAGTTAGCACGTACCGACAAAACACCAGCAGACACTCTGTCCATCTTCTGTTGTATCTCACACAACAACCACCACCAAACACACACACACACACACACACACACACACACATACTTACATTTCTGGTTTACAGGGACTCTCCATAGGCGTAATGGTGTTTATACTGTACAGACTGTATGTGGTATTGCCCCACACTGACCCTACACCTAAACCTACCTCTTACAGAAAACTGTGCACTTTTAGATTTTTTTTAAACACTGTTTAGTATGTTTTTTAAGCCTTTTGTTTTTTACGGGGGAGTGTCCTCATAAACCATGTTTACGTTGTAGTACCCATGTCATTATACACATCCTGGTAAACCATAAATGCCTGTACACACATACGTAAAAAGTATAACTTTAATACATTTTCAGTAGCATGACAGTATTGTTTTGTTTTGCAGTAACAATCTATTCTTAACATTGAAAAATCGCTTCATTTTAGGAAATCAAGTCTTTTTAGAGTTTTCAGTAAAACAAAACACTGATTCATCAGTTGATTTGAGTCTTCCCTTATTATACTTAGTCATCTCAGAATCTCTTAATACAACTTTATATTTTCTCTATTTTTTATTTTGTGAAATTTTATAACAAAAACTGTCAACTGTTATAAAAAATAAATATATGTTATTTATTCCAGTGATGGCAAAGTTGGGTTTTCCTGCAGCCATACATATTTAGTGTCACATTTAAAAAATGCACACAGAAATAATAATATGCTGATTTGATGTTTAAGAAACATTTTGTCTCATTGTCAATTTAGAAAACAGTTTAATATTCTAATATGTGAACCCTGAACCACAAAACCAGCTTATAGGCAGCATAGGTATATTAGCAATAGCCAAAAATACATTGTATAAGTGATTTTTTTTTCTAAATATGCATTGCTAAAAACTTAATTTTGACAACTTTAAAGACGATTTTCTCAATAATTAGATTTTTTTACACCCTCAGATTCCAGATTTTGAAATAGTTGTATCTCAGCCAAATATTGTTGTATCCTCACAAACCATACATAAATGGAAAGCTTATTTATTCTGCTTTTTGCATAAAAAAAAAAAAAAAGCCTCTTATGGTCCAGGGTCACATATGCGTAATCATTTTCTGGAAACTGATACCTTTCCAGGGTTTTTTTGTTTAAGATTTTTTTAAGGATTACAGAATAAAAAAAGTTGCTTTCTAAAGTATAGACCTGTTATTTTTAAGTTCATATTTCAAGTTTATATTATTTATTTTGTAATGACCCTGTTTCAAACTATTTCTGATAAAGCAAATACACCACATATGTTATTTACTTACTTTAAATTAAATACATGATAATATATGGACTTCATATTAGCCATTGGCCACCCTTTTTGTTACAATATTGGTGTCAGCATCAACAAAATATTCACTTAATTCCATTTTTGATATCTTGAGATATTTAAGATCTTATTTTCAGTATTATTTGATGGAAAGAATGTGTGGGAGAACATAGTTGGGGGAAAATAAACTAAAAGTCTTTAGTGTCATTTTTTTAAATGTATTGAATAAAAGTATTTTTATTCAAGACTTAATGACCCCAAACTTAATAGTATATACAGTAGCCAGCTTTATGTACTTTTTCAACACTAAAAGTTATTCATAAAATAGCAAAGAAATCAAAGAGAAACTTGGCTGTAATTTAAATTATGAGCAGCTCTTATCTTGGCAAGCGACGGTTTCAAAGCAAGTTCTTCAACACTTCACACACAACCAACCCACACCACCATCCCACGACCACATACACACATGCCGCCCTCCCAGACACACTCGAGTGGCACCTCAGTATGAGGGACGGGGCAACATATGCTCCCCTGCTGATAAACAAGGTGCTCCCTAGTTGGCTGCAATCTGAGGCAGATTGGACTCCAGTTAAAAGAGCATGCTGGCATATAAATGAACCAGAGGGGGAGGCCATGGTGTGTGGCATCCTCCCTACTGGCACTTGGTAATGAGGCAGCGGTAGTGACAGGACAAACCCTGCAGAGTGACTATACCACATACTTGTGTGCCCATCGCGAACCCCTTATGGTCATGTCCCGTGCTGCCCGCTCCACAATGAAGGTCAACTCAATGTCATTATGCACTGAATTACACTGGTTGAAGACATAAAGAAATAATTAATCCAAAAATGATAATTTGCTGAAAATGCACTTGCCCTGAGCCAAAGTATTGATGAGTTTGTTTCTTCATTGGAACAGATTTGGAGAGATAATCACTTGTTCATCTGTGGTGAATGGGTGCCGTGGATAAATATGTTCAGGACATTTTCACTTTTGGGTGAACTATTCCTTTAAAATCTTTGCGTCTTGTTGCTAAACAATTGGTAATGCCTGTCAAAATGTAATTTATTCAGTACTTGTATAAAAATAACAAAAATGATAAAAATGCCATGCATTTTGGTTTAATGACAATGAGAAATATATTTAATTTACAGTCTGCAAATGAGTGGGAAAGCATGTTCAAACATTTATTGTAAACTTTACATAAAATCAACTGTACATAAATAAGCTTTTTTTTCACACAAAGTGTGTAATTTTCTGTAAAAAATAAATTTACTGCATTTTCCTCTGTCACTAGCTATAATTTTAACCTTGAAATGCAGGATTTGGCATAATGTCATCATAATTAATAATAATCAATTACAATTAATTGAGTAGTTGTAACCTGCCAGAAAAAACAAATCTCTTGCACATCATACTGTGTCACAAAATGTGATGTGTATTTATGAGAACGTGTGATGTACTAGAACAATTTTTTTTTTTTAAATCAACATTCCAAAATTAGTATGAAGCAAGTAGGCTATAAGATTCTATTCAGCAAATAAACTGCAGGGCAGTGTAATTATTTACAATAATAATATGCAAAATATCTTAACATTTAACAGATTTTACATGTAAAATGTATTTTACACTAAAATATTTTTCAGTGACCGTTTTCTCTAATTAACACATTTCATGTTGTAAAACATATTAATTATAACATTTCTTTGGAAATTGGTTAAACGAAGCAACCCCTGCTAGATTACATGATGTCCAGCACTGTAAATTGAGTAAAGTTTCTTTATTACAAAATGGGGTTTGATGTTTTAATCAGTGTTAAGAAGATGTAGCAGCACTGCAAAGTTAATTGCAAAGGAACTTCCCCGATCGCTTTAATCTCTCCAGCCTACATCCATTGTGATCTGGAATTAGGCAAACACCAGAGACAGGAACTGAAGGATTTCTGTTGTAGCTATAGAACGCAGCCAAAGAAATAGGCACGATCACGTACTGTATAGATGGACTTAATGTGGCACGTGGATCAATACATGCATGCTAAGTGTATAGCATTGCTCTACAGCATATAAACACTATTATATATGGGTGGTTGTTGAATTAAGAACATTTACATCCCAAATAGGATGAAAAAATAAGCTGTTTCCTTATAATGGACTTCTATGGGGGGGAAACGCTTAATGTGATATTATTCACTTTATCTGTCGAACATGGGCTCGTTGTTTTGACAGTAGTTAGTGATTATCACAAGAAACATTTGACAGAAATTCGGGCTTCCCTCGTCAGTTTTTAGGTGCGTTAAGCCACATTAAGCATGTTTAACATTAAGAGTTTTAGAATGCCCCGTCTCCACCGCTTGCTAAAACATACCTTGCAAATCACATTAGTCTCAGTCGTATAAAAAGTCGCTAAATCTAGTTACAAAGTCGATAAGTTGGCAACACAGCCTCTTCCATTGTCGAAGATAATGTCTATTGTAACGTGCAACGTCACTTGATCTTAACCGCGGTTAAGACCATTGACCAAAATCTCTACCGGTTGACAAATTTCTACCGGTTAACCGTGTCTACCGGTATACCGCCCACCCCTATATATGATATAAAAATATAGTTGTGATTTGGCAAAACCCTGCTTTATTTAGCCCATAGGTTACAGTGTAAACATAAATGCTTTTTTTTATTATTATTATCAGACATGGCTAAATGCAATGGCATCATTAACCCTTTTTTTTTGATGGGACTTGACTTCTTTTTTCTTTCATTAACAATCATGCAGCTTAATTATCAAAATTGGGCAATTTTTGTAAGTTGCATTTAAAATTCACTTGACTCACATGTGAGGGTTAGTGATAAGAGAAAGAAAGAGAGGGAGAGGAGGACAGAAGAGGGAAGGAAGTGATGTGATTGCAACACACTGCTCCCCAAGGTCGCCTATAATGGATGACTGCCCACTCAAGCCTCTTACTCTGCATTCAATCAGACCACCAATCAATTATGAGCATAGAGCACAAATGCCTGCCTGGCCTTTATCACAATACAGTCAGAGCTGCAGCACGTCTGCTCCAGGGAAGAGAATCAGCGGACGGCTTGAGTTACTGTTGTCTTTGACTCTCTGATGCTTCCTGATTTGGGCTTTTTTTGTACAAGAGCATCTGCTTCAGGAACAGTTTGAACTTTGGATGGTAGCTGTGTGGCTTTATAGTGAGCTGCTTGATTGCTTTTACATGTGCCAAATGTTTCGGCAAGCCAGACTGCATTTTCATCTCTTTTATACCTCTTTACTTTCTGTCGAAATAAAGGAGAGCAGTAGCGAGTCGGTTAATTTAAAGGTTCACTTCCAATTTTACATTTGAGTTTAATCTGAAAACATCATCTGGAACTGGGACATGACTTTACTTTAGACTAAAAACCCAAATGCAGACGGAGAACTCCTCATTTTCACAAGCCACTGGTCTTGATACATAAGGGCTGTGTTTCTCGGGATACAGGTTCAAATCCCAATCTGACTCCTGCTTTCCCCAATGATTGTATTCTGCTATACAAGTTAATAAAAAGGCAAACTTCATAGCTTTAAAGGATTTTGGAACTGTTCCAAGTGCTTCAGCACCTTGTGTCGGTTGGAAATTATATGGTTCTTTTCTTGTCTAATAAAACCTTGTTCTTGACTTTCAGGCTCTGTAGGGTTTAAATGGAAGTCTTTTATAAGACTAAAAGATGGAATTATCTCCTAAGGGGGTATTGGATTTATGTTATGTTTGTGATTCAGGGATTTTGAACGATTTTAGACTGGCTAGTCTGCAACACAACTCGATTTAAACTGATGCAGAATCATGTTTTCCTTTGTGCAAGTGGTTGTATTTCGAGAGAATGGGAACTAGTGTTTTAGAAGCTAATTTGAGTTGGTTTTTCAGGCAATTCGGAAAAGAAATATTTCGCAAAACGGCAATGGAAATTGCGGTCATTCATTCGACTAATTTGTTCAATATTAAGTTTGAAAACATTGATTAATTCAGGAACAAAAAGAAAGAGTCTAAACAATCAAAACATGTACATTATTGAATGTAAATACAACTTTAAAACACAAATGTATTTAGCCATAGTAATAAACACCTTTCTTTTTTTTCTAACTGGGGCTGTTACTATAACCACAATATCGTGTTGTCGACGAGCATAACAGAATGCAGCAACCGCACTATTTGTGTGTTTTCTTTTTTCGTAAGATTACGCACTTCTCGTTTTATGCTTAATGGATATATAGGCTACTTGTAATGATAACATAATGTGTACCCTGTTGATTTGTATATCATGAATATTTGTGAAAGTCATGTCCAGGGAAAGCGAAATCTGTGTTAGCATCAATAATTTTGAGTGTCTCAAAAGGTCAGTATACGGTATTACGGCATATATGTGGTAATACTGCATACTGTTTTTCTGAGCCACTCAAAATTACCACAAGGGGACTTCTTCTCTGCAACAGCCCTGTTACTAAGGACTGATTACAACGAGTCTTTGGTTTTATCGATTAGTGAGTGATTTTGAATTGTTTATGTAGCTGATTCACAAACAGGGTCCGAAATTAACACTCGCCACTCGCCAATTGCGAGCAAATTCTCTGTCGGGCGAGTTAAATTTAAAGCGCCTTCCGCCACTTGGCGAGTAAATAATTTTCAACAGTAAAGTAAATCGGTATCAGTTCTCGCGGATCTTTGTGCTGCTCCCCCGTCTGCATGCAACGTACTCAAGCGTGAAACTCACTTCCGCACTCACGTCATTTTCGTGTATCCCACACTCAATGTAGCAGTAGTTTCGTGCTAGTGGCATCAGAAGCAGGAGGCCAGATTTCATGGACAGAAAAAACAAGGAGTCTGACTAGCGCTCAATAAGAGTTCATTAAAAAACATTTCTAAATAATAGAAAAACTCTGAAATGACTAACATGGACGAAGAAAACAAGTAGTCTGACTAGATCAGATAGTTTGTTAAAAACATTTCAAAGTAATAGACATTTCCAAGTTATAATAAAAAATCTAAAATGACCAAAAAGTTGTTTTTCTTACTGATGTTTTAATTATGTTGTCACTCCTCTCTGTCCGGAGCACATATAATATACAGAATAACATGCTTTGGATATATCTGTGTTAAGTCGTTCAGAATTTTGGTGGGTAAATAATAAGCTTGGCCGGTCGATTTTTTTAATCCACCGGCCAACTCCTATAAATAACCCGTCTTTCTTTCTTCCGCATCTCTCCTTTTGTGCATCCCTCCTCCACCCCTTCTCCACCCACTATCACGCGCCACGCCTTCCTCCGGGGGGGGGGCAGAGGGGGACCAAGCCAGATGCCGAACTCTTGCCCTTGCAGAGTCTGCCATTCTCCCGGGTCGCTCCCCGGACAGCACGCTGAATTTGCTATTTATTTTACCTTATTGAGGAAGCGTGAACTCGTGAAATGCAGTAAAAAATGAGAGAAATGTAGCTTTTTATTATATTACACCATGTTACTAGCGAAAAGCAATGTCGGTGAGGACACTAACAAAATGAGCACACACATGTAGCATGACACTAACAGCTATCACACCCTGAGGAAATATATTAAAATTTGTTTCTGCTTCTGATGTGTCAGGCTCTCAAAATGAGCTATTGTTCTGCCTTCTTTAATGATTAGACACCTCTGAGAAATGTGACGTGAGTGAGACTGATATCTTGTTGATTTCTTCACCACGCTCTCCTTGGCTTTGTTAACACTGCACGTAAATACAATTAATTTTTTTTCTAAACTTTATTACCGACTGTCGTTCTGTAAGTGATGAAATCAGATTAGTTTGTTCAAGTATCGCTGTCGATATCGGGTATCTACAGCGGTTGCTATAGGGATGTCTTATATCTGAAGCGTGAGCACGTCTGTCGTGAGTGTCAGAGGATTACTGTATTTACACTCTTGACTTATGCCGTGACTACAAATGCTCACTTGTTCACTGTGTAGAAACTGCCACAGATGAGCATAAATAACTGAATTCAGCCACTGCTGTCGACATTGTTGCTAAATTAATGACTGAATTCAGTCATTGCTGTTGCATATATATATTAGTGCTGTCAAATGATTTATTGCAACCATTTTTCTTAAATACGTACATGCGTATATTTGTTTATATGTGTGTGTGTGTGTGTGTGTGTGTGTGTGTGTGTGTGTGTATGCGCACATAAATATGCTGTGCTGTGTGTATATCAGATGCGTGTGTGTGTGTGTATATACATATATATTTTACCTTATAAAACAAGAGCAGGATGTACTATATTAATTTGAAGGCTTTTTACTTTATTTATTTATGCACATGTTTCTTTTTTATTGGTGTGAATGACTGTAAATCCCTGAATTAGGTCAATTTATTAATTACCTTTTTTTTGTTTTAATTGGTGCTTTATTTTATATTATTTATATTATTAAAACATATCTTTAGAGTCTGATTTTAAGACATTAAAATGTTTAGTTAGTTGCAGGATTTATAAAAATTGACATTAATCTAATCTATTTTATTTTGCATTCTTAGGTAAATAGGTATTTGCTACAGTGAGTGATTTTGTAAATCAATACACATTCATTTTGATTAAATTAAATATTCATATTTAATGAATATAGTGAAAGCTTAATTTTTAGCTTAATTTTGCCAAAATGTCAATTTTCAGTCTGCTTCACAATCAGGCATCTTTGAGTCCAAACACTTTAAAAAAAGAAATATCTTTCCTAGATAAAACAGATGAAATTAATAAAACAGTTGACCAAGATTATCCAGATTGTGATTGACTCATCCTCTCTGCTCAGCTTCGGCTGTGCTGAGCCATGAATCTTGCTCTGGACGTCTGCTGAATCTGAGTTTATTGATAAATCTGTCTGCAGTCCACAGTTGGATGGAAGAATGTGTGAAAGCCGCTCTTTTGATCTAAATCAAACTTTTGAGAAGTGAAGACCTGCACCAGGCCTGTGCATTGAACTTTTGATCAACACTGTCTCGAAAAACTGCAAGAACAAAGCTCTTCTTCTCTTTTTAAATAGTGAATTATCTTTTTCATCACGTTCCTGTTCAGAAAGTTACTGCCCAGAGATCATACCCTCTCGTCTGAAAGATATTTTGAGTTTTTAGCAGAGCCTGTTAAGTTGCGAATCAAGCAAGACTTAAAGAGTTAGGATATTTCAAACATTAAAATCATTTACTTGTGTCATTCTAAAGTTATAGAATAATGCAACAGTGTAGATGGTTGTTTGGTTACACTCTTTTTTGAGGTAGAATTATAGTAATTTAAGTCTAATTTGATAGATGTACTTACTATATGGCTAGGGTTAGGGTTAGGATTAGAGTTATCTTCTATCTAGAGTCGGACAGGATTAAAATGACCAAGCACGTCTGTGAAACAAAACATTCCCTAACGACCCCCTGTAAAACTAGCCCCTAGTTTACTTTTAGTTATTATTTAAGTAGCACACAAATTCTGCCTTTTGCAGAATTCAAATGAGCCATTTTATTTAAAAATTAATCTTGATTTAATTTAAAATAAATAAATAAATTTTATTGTGATCCAGATATTCATTTAAACAATGTGACTCATTAAAAATGATCCTTTTATTATTTTCCTAAGTGGTTTGGACACTTCTCAATATGCGCTCATGAATGCAAAGCACAAAGCTTTTTAAGATAAATGACACAAAGCTTTCATTTATCTTAAGAAAACTTGGAATATTGCATCAAGAACTGGTCACATTTCTGCTACTTTTATGAGGATTTTGTATCCTTTATTAAACTGGAAAGCTTCATTTCAAATGTATTGCAATTGCAGGGAAAAGCCAACATTCTTTTGCTTGCTCCAAAATGCTTGCTCCAAAAGTCAGTCATATGTGTTTGGAATGATATGAGGCTAATGCCCTGTTTACACTAGTGCATTTTCATTTTAAACTTTTTCTATGGTCACGCAATCATTTACAGTAATATGGCGTTTTGAAACTAAGCAAAACTGAGAATTCTGAAAACGATGGCATGGCTGCCCACATTCCCTCAGTGTATCCTTGATGACTGTGTAAACGATGACATCTTGATCACCATGGATATGTGTTGGTATCCCTGGTACCCTGTTCGACCGTTCCTAGCATGTAGACATGTCTACGATCTAAACAATAAGGAATCTATACATATCTATAATTATACCTGCACGAATGGTCATGTGACATGCGTTGTGTACTGTAAAAAGAGACTGATTCTAAAATGCAGCAGAAACACCAATGTAGACGAAGACCGTATTCATTTTAAAATGTTGTTCAAAATTAAAATCCACTAGTGTAAACGGGGCCTTGGTCAAAGTCAAAACCCTTTTTATCTTCATGCATGTGTTTGTGTTGGTATGTAGGACACTTTTTCAATGACAATTTATGAGGCAGGTTATGAGAGGTTGCATTAAAGCGTTGTGATATTCCATTATTTAATGATGAACAGCATGACACCACCTGGTCACGGTCCATTACACCATTTATTGAGCTTCATCAAATTGTTTGAAAAGAAAAACATAAGCTGACATTCTATGGGTGAGTGTAGTGTGTAATTGTGTTTCAAAGCAGATGGATTGAAAACATAAGCCTGCTTCTATAAATAGTTTTTATAGTGAAGCACTTTATTTATTTTGACAGTAGGTTTAGTGAAGCATAATTGGGCTGTTTGTGTTTTAACTGACAGTGTCTAAAATGACGACTTTGAAAAAGTCCTATTGCTATTATACCGCTTCAGCATCGTCAGCTGTTGAGTGCGTCTCTGTGTAGTTTTTCTTTCTGAGATGGTGATATTTGTGTTGAATTGAGGCAGGCCTACTTTTCACAGGTTAATGTATCCGGTGAAATAAGCATCTGTATGTCTAGCACACCGCTCACAAATTAACCACAGCAGTTCATTCATTTGTTGCATGAATTGATCTTATCAGGAGCTGTTTTCTGCACATTTACCCACAACATTCTGCAAACTCAATTCTGACGCATTGACTCGCTAAATTGGGCCAGATTAAATGTTTTGATTAGAGCTGGAGAGTGGACAGCGAGGAACGATGTACTTAATTGTCTGTTATAAGCAGTTTTTGGCCGCTGTAGAAAGACAACAGAAAGCTCACTGCTCTGGTTTGACTAATTCGTCTCAGCTGAATCCGATTTCAATAATGCCTTTTCATGGCATTTAAATAAAGGAAGTTGGGGTGGGAAGGAGCTATTTTCACTGTTTTCCAAATTATTCATAAATAACCTTGAATAGCGTAATCTCTCGCAGCTAAATCTGCTGCTCGCCAGCATCTGTTGTGTTTTAGATGCTGGTCACTGTAAATAATCATTCATCAGTACTTTTTTTTGCCTTGTTTTACAGTAAATAAATTATGTAAGCATTCTTAAAACAAGATAAATGTACTTTGCAAAGCAAAACTGCATAATTAGAACATTTGTTGCTCACACAAACACACACACACTAGAATAAAAATATATATACACTGCTCAAAAAATATAAAGGGAACACTTAAACAACACAATGTTACTCCAAGTCAATCATACTTTTGTGAAATCAAACTGCCCACTTAGAAAGCAACACTGATTGACGATCAATTTCACAGGCTGTTGTGCGAATGGAATAGACAACCGGTGGAAATTATAGGCAATTAGCAAGACATCCCCAATTGGTGACCACAGACCACTTCTCAGTTCCTGTGCTTTTTGGCTGATAATTTGCTCGCTTATGAATGCTGGTGGTGTTTTCACTCTAGTGGTAGCATGAGACGGAGTCTACAACCCAAACAAGTGGCCCAGGTAGTGCAGCTCATTCAGGATGGCACATCAATGTGAGCTGCAGCAAGAAGGTTTGCTGTGTCGGTTAGCATAGTGTCCAGAGATGAGATCCTCAGACCCCTTGTGAGACGGTGCGGTTGGCCTTAGGTTCCTCCTAATGCAAGACAATGCTAGACCTCATGTGGCTGGAGTGTGGCATTGATGCTGTGGACTGGCCTGCCCCTTTCCCAGACCTGAATCCAATTGAGCACTGGGATCTTGGAATTGACCGATCTGGGACATCATTTCTCGTTCCATCCATGAACACCACGTTGCACCACAGACTGTCCAGGAGTTGGCGGATGCTTTAGTCCAGGTCTGAGATCCCTCAGGAGACCATCCGCCACCTCATCAGGAGCATGCCTAGGCTTTGTAGGGAGGTCATACAGGAACGTGGAGGTCACACACACTACTTGTGACTTGTTTTAAGGACATTACATCAAAGTTGGATCAGCCTGTAGTGTGTTTTTCCACATAAATTTTGAGTGTGACTCCAAATCCAGACCTCCGTGGGTAAATACATTAGATTTCCATTGATAACTTTTGTGTGATTTTGTTGTGAGCACATTCAACTATGTAAAAAACAAAGTATATAATAAGAATATTTAATTAATTCAGATCTAGGATGTGTTTACTTTTACCTTTATTTTTGAGCTATATACTGTGTATATATATATATATATATATATATATATTAGTAATTGATAATCTGAATTAAAGTTAAAATTATCAGTTTGCAATCAATTAATCAATTTCTCTGTTATAATTAACTTCTTTATCGGGGTCATATGATGCGATTTGTATTTTTTCCTTTTCTGTAGTGTGGTATGTAGCTGTTTGTGCATGTCTAATATCTGCAGAGTTACAAAACTCAAAGTCTTCCGCAAAAAAAAAATAAAAATAAAACTAAATGAGAAGGCTGATCCAGACTGGGCTGAAACGCTTCATTAAAACACACCCCAGATATCTATATCATCATGTGGTAACACTGCCCAAATGCGCAAAGAAAGAGGACGTGGTTTCAGTATTGCATTAGTGTTGATGCTGCCATGTCAGGAGCCTCTAGGTGTTTCTGTGCTAAAGCAAAAGCACTTTATTTGGCTTTCTAAAAGTACACGTAGGGATCATTAGGATTACTTACAATAGAACAACATAACCCAGATGTTTGAATTTGTGCAAGGCATTTTAGAACGACAGTTTTGTGAACCTAGGAGAGTGCAAAGGCATGTGCAAAAGCTGTTTAAAAAAATTTAAAAAAATGGGTAAATGTTTGGGTAAATGATCAGTTTAAGCGCAGAAGAGCAAGAGAGTCGTGTGACAGACACAGTGCTTGTATGTATTTGCAGTACCATGTGTTTTTTAACATTAAAGCATGTCAACATATTCATTCATGAATATGTGACATCAGTGGCTCAGCCTCACATTTGCAATAGTTTTGTGAGCAAATAAAGCATAAATAACACTGTTTACTTTTCTCCCATGACTCACGTCTTCTGCCATTTTTATTTATTCTCGTAGCATCGCAAAACTGAAGTTGAGTCACTGATGACTTTTTTATTATGTTTCTAGACGTGGGATCATTTCAGTTGTGTTGCTGTCTGTGGAGGAACAGATGGCTCTCTGATATCATCAAAAATATATTTTATTTGTGTTCCAAAAAACAAAGGTCTTATAGGGTTTGGAATGAGTAATTAATGACAGACATTTTCATTTCTGGGTGAACCAAACCTTTAACAAAGAGAGACAAGAAAATATGCAGAGCGGTATAGCGCAAGGACTTGAAATTGAGAACCGCTGTGTTATACCAAATAATGACCAAAATAACATCATATGACCCCTTAAAAAAAAGCCTGTTTAATTTTGACTGGAGCACCAAATGATTTTCAGCGCATGACAAGCACTATTGCCATCACCCTACTAGAGATTCTCAATTGATTGTATAGACACCGTGTTTAAATACATAAACGTTAGTATTTTTTGACTCTGTGCTCAGACCTAGAGCTTGTCAACTTTAGTGCATCTTCAAATTCTTTGTGCAGCTATGCGTGGAAGCGTGGAGCGATGCAAACGCATCGACAGCACAGCAGAGTTAAGTAAGTCAAGCGGTGTCCTCTCTGAAGACAAACACATACTCTGAGAGAAAGCCTTCTGTTTACCAGAGCCAAGCGCGGCAGTCTTCCAGAGCAGCTTAAAACCTCTCGCACAAACACTCAATTAATCAAGTCCGTTTTAAATTCCACACATCAATCCGCAATAGAGAGTCTGACATTAGCACACAAGTTCCGCGGCAAAGGGATTCTGGTACTTTAATATCAACAAACCCTCACTGGAACACATCAGCAGCTCCTGTGAAGATGGATCTTCATACTCCGTTTCTGCTTTTCAAACAAAGGATTTGGGATTATTTTTGCGTATTAGAGGTGTTAGACAGCTGACTCGTGTTCAGTTGTTGTTGAAGTCAGATGAGCTCTGTATCAATAGAATGCAAATGTCTGCATGCATAACTTACATGCCATATTTGAAGTCAGCGAATCAGCGAAAATGAAAGCTCTCTTCGGAGTACAAAGTCTCGAAATGCAATCTGATGCTCTAATTACCCCTTTTCAAAATCACATTTGGGATTCGTCTGTGTCCCAGGCCTTCACGATTACTACAATGAAGGAGCTCCACTGTATGGTTCTGATTTATTGCATGAATAGCTCAATGTGAGCAGTGTTTTTTGCGGCTATTGGAAAGCATTTATTTAAACAAAATGTCAGCGTGTGAACAACTGCCTCGTCAGAGTTTCTCTCAGAGCGGTGAAAGGTGGACGGTATCGACCGGTATAAGACACAATATGTGTCCTCAGCTACACGCCGGGAAATAGGAATGCCAAACTGTGGCCCCTCCAGCACTTTCCTGCTAAATTAACAGCTTGATCAATGACAGGGAGGGCACCTATTCTCTTCTGATGTGGAGTCACTCTGTCGAAAGCAATAAAGCTGAGCCCCAGTGAAATGTGGAGTAAAATGAGTCAAAAGCGTACAAACTTCTGCTGCATGCGGTTTTAATGCAGCAAAAGACGCTTGTTATGGTTCTTGTGAATGTAGCAGTGAGGGTTTGATGTAATTTAGTTTGATGATCTGGAAACTGTATTGAATATTTGATCTTGCTTATTTGAAACCATGGTTGATTATCGGGTGCAGAGATGGAAATAAACCGCACAATCCAAACTGCGACTCTTTGCCAAAGTTACATTCTGGTAGAGCTTGGCACAGCTTTTAGATTCTGATTAACTCTGAAGTAAATATCATCACTAATGACTGATTAGGTCTGTTTTGCACTAACACATGCTTTCTCCAGCAAAGTGATGGGTGAATCCTCTTTTCTAATGTGCTTCTTATACTATATACAGTCCAGTTTCAGTAAATAAAACTTTTTATTGCATGATTACGACTTTTTTTCTAGGGCTGCACGATTATGACAAAAGTCATAAGCGTTGATTATTTCCATCGAAATGCAATCAAGCAACCGCTGAAAGATATGTCTTCATCAGATTTTTGTCTGCTTTGTGTATCCGTACTGTAATACCACAAATAGACGTGCACAGAATGTGGCGGCTCATGTGACCACAGTCTGTTAAAGACTGATAATTCTGCAACACTCCAGTATTCATCTAGTTCTGTCACCTACATATGCATACAAATCTTCTAAAACACCACTATTTCTCTGTTCACGCTACACTTTATATCTCCAGCCGCTATGTTTCGAACTATCTAAACGTAACACGCTTCCGCCAATCCCCGCCTTGAAGCAATGATTGACAGAGGGTGAGCGTGGTCAACTCAGAATGCATTTTCAAAGCCGCATTGAATTTTGAATCAAATATCCCGTGGCGTCATAATGATAAATGCAATCGGAAGTGTCTGAACTGTTAGTTCTAATTTCATTTCAGACAAATAACATTTAAATGATAATTTTGCTACTATTTCTGCTTGGACATGTTACACATATCATATTAATTAGGGTTATACATTTTAATTTTCATTTTGCAACGTATACAGCATGCAAATTAGTATTCAATTTGCTTCAATTTACTGTTGTAAATGGGAAATGTAAATAATATTATTTAATTTTAATTTTCCTTTTGCACCAAACTTTGCACATGTGGGTTAATGGAAAATCTAAATTTAAATAAGAAATACATTGCCATTTTGAATATTGCATTGCAAATTGAATATTGCTGCACATATGCTTCCATATGTGTAGGTACGTTTTGCAGAAATGTATGAAGAGGGACGTATTTCCAATGAGCCTTGGGTGTATTGTTTTGACAGTTATGTCTTTTTTCTTAGAATTGTGAGATATAAACTTGCAATTGCAAGTTATAAAGAATTGTGAGAATTGCGAATTTTTTTTAAATGGTGCTTTATATCTCAAAAACCAGAATCATTTCTCACCATTGTTTATATCTCACAATTCTGAAAAAGAAAAAAAAGTCATAATTGAAACATAAAGTGAAATCAAATAATGAATCCATAAAGAGACGCTAAAACTGCGGAAAATAGAAGGTCAAGCCATGCACACTGCATTGCAAAATATGTTCTCTGCTGTAGATATTTTGTAAAATGTCATAGGTCATCAGGGTGTTCTGTGCTGAAAAATTCAACACTGCCCACTATATACTGTACACAAGACGAGTAACACTAATATTTCAGTATGTTTTTATGAATTCCTCTGTGTGAGAGAGAGTCTTGTGAGTTTATATGTGTATGCTTGCATTTATGTGGCAGTTTGTAGCATGTGCCATCAGGCAACTCCGATAAGACAGTGGGGCATGAAACTGGCAGAGCGGGGAGGATGTGGTTCCGCCTTCAACTGGGGATTGGCTGATTAATTGCGTTCATTCATTAGTTTGATCTACCAATTTAGCACTTTGGAAGAAATTAATCAGTTGCTTATTTAAATGTCACCTGGAAGCAGCGGAAGGAAAATGAGGCCGGTGGGAAATGGAGTCTTTTCAGGAGCAACCCCACAATAAGATCATCTGGATTGGCTTATTGAGGCATTCGAGAACATAGAGAGCTCTCATAACCGCCATTATGAACACCCTGAAATTAAAAGCAATTTATACAGACGTGTTCTTTTGGGTATGAGATTATGTTTGAATGTCTGCCAATTATCCAGCATGTCAGTTTGCTTTAAAGACAGCAGGATGCTCTCAAGAATTCTTTAAGCATGGAAATTGAAGTCAGTAATGGTGTGTTCATATCATGTTAAAAAGATAATATATTTATGAGTTGAGCTCTATGTACAGCACATGAATTCCACCATGTCGTAATTATGAGTGTGTGCCAAACATGCGGCATCTGCATTGACTGTAAATTTGATGAATTATATTATATATATATATATATATAATATACAATAAAAATATATATAATAAATAAATAATTAAATGTATAATAAATTATTGTATTTCAAGTATTTAATTTAATATATACAATTAATATTACTTACAATTTAAATAATTACATAATACAATATTACTGGATAAAATGTTATTTGGATAACATATTTTGGATTATTAATCTGTACCCCTTTACAATTAGTTTGGAAGGATAAATCCATGTTTGCAGATTTGTCTATGTAAATGTTTGAATTTAGATTTGATCTTAATTGTCTTATAGTTCATGAATAAAATGATGATAGCACTCTACAATTACTATAGACTATATAGCCATTCAGTTACAAAAACACACCTGATGCATGTTCTTTATTAATTCATTTGTAGAATATATATATATATATATATATATATATATCAGTTGCTTATTTATATATATATATATATATATATATATGTACATACACACCCTGGACCACAAAATCAGTCTTTACTAGGTATATTTGTAGCAATACCCAAAAATACATTGTATTTTTCAAAATGATCAAAATGATAGATTTTTCGTTTATGCCAAAAGTCATCAGGATATTAAGTAAAGATCAGGTTCCATGAAGATGTTTTTTAATATCTTAAAACTATTTTTCATTAGTAATATGCATTGCTAAGAACTTCATTTGAACAACTTTAAAGGTGATTTTATTTTCAGTATTTAGATTTTTTTTTGCACCCTCAGAATCCAGATTTTCAAATGCTTGTATCTCAGCCAAATATTGTATATCAATGAAAAGCTTTCTTTTCCAGTTTTCAGATGATGTAAATTTTGGAGAAAAGAAAAAAAATATTTGGGACTGGTTATATATATTATAGAAACAGTTTATCACCATCTTTCTCTGACCAAAATGTCTTGATAATGACACATAACAAAAAATTTCCCCATTATTACATACTGTAATAATATAGTCTTTGACATTACATTGACTGAGCGTTACATTTATGTATGTGTATTCTTAGGAGACTTGCTTCCTCACACAGTTCACAGCCCCCCTGGCAGGCACAATTTCCGAGGCTGAAGAAATATAAATCTCCTCTAGGTTGTTATGGGTAAATACTGTAAGCTTCAAAAGATTATAGTCTAAGCCTTGGTTTACAAACCAAGGCTGCACACAAGCACTGAGGGATTCTGGAAGTATTCTGTGCATGCATACACATATATACACAAACACGCTGCCACTGATGACAGACGAGGCAAGAAATGCTATATAATACTGCTTCCTCTTAGTCAGATTATGCCTGCTTAGGATACTGAGGACGTTGTTTACAGAGGTCATGGTTTCAGTGTGGGAGGATTTACAGCTTCCATATTGTCCTCTCACAGTGCTTTATAACTGTGAAAAATATCTGCAGGATTTATGTTGGGTGTGCAAATTCCCTAGTAAATCATAACAATAGTGAATGTGTGTGTGTGTGTGTGTGCATGGGTTTGGAAGTGTGTAATGTGGCAATATTTTTCCTCTGTGTTTATGTTGTATAAAATCAAATTGTTTTCTTGTTTATATTTTTTGATTAACAGTTATTGTTCCATTATCTGATGCATTTTGGATTATGAATCCTTCTGGGAGCACTTGAGCGCTTTGATAATTATTACAATTTAGCTCTAATGTTAGTTGGTTATGTTTATTTAAAAAAAAAATTCTATAGCAGAGGTCCACAGTTCAGAATTATTGATCATAAATTAATGCAGTTAAAAACATAGTGAGATTTATTTCTCCATACTGAAAACAAATTGATCGCATCCAAAATAAACGTTTTTTGTTGACATATGTGTTTGTGCTGAACTCCAGAACCTTGATATGCTTCTTACGGAGCCACTCCTTGGTTTTCCTGGCTGTGTGCTTTGGGTCATTGTCATG
>JAUMHI010000031.1:1591297-1634655 GCA_032359435.1 Enteromius unitaeniatus
ATGCCCAGGCATTGTAGGGAGGTCATACAGGCACGTGGAGGCCACACACACTACTGAGCCTCATTTTGACTTGTTTTTAGGGACATTACATCAAAGTTGGATCAGCCTGTAGTGTTTTTCCACTTCAGTTTTGAGTGTGACTCCAAATCCAGACCTCCATGGGTTAATAAATGTAATTTTTGTGTGATTTTGTTGTCAGCAAAAAACAATTTTAATAGGAATATTTCATTAATTCAGATCTAGGATGTGTTATTTTAGTGTTCCCTTTATTTTTTTGAGCAGTGTAGTTCTCATCAGTCTTAGGCCTTGTTTACACTAGTGTGTTTTCATAAAAAGTGAAAACGATCCTCATCTACTCAACAGTTTCCACTGTTTTTTAGAAACAATCTCTTTTTATACTACACAACCTAAAACACATGATTATTCATACACGTACAACTAATGATATATCTATAAATAAATTCCCTATTATTTAAATCGCGGACACATCTGCGTACTTGGAACAGTCGAATTGGAAATCTACCAACGCATATCTATGGGTACTATCTATGATGATATTGTTTACACGGCCGTCAAGAATAAGGACAATCTTTTATAAAACTGATTGAATTAGTCTGAAAGAAAGTCAGATACACATAGAATGCTTTGAGGGTGAGTAAAACATAGGGTAATTTTCATTTTTGGATGGTCTAACCATTTAATTGCTCACCCTCATGTCATTCCAAACCCGTAAAACCGCTGTTCATCTTAGAAACACAAATTAAGATGTTTTTGATGAAATCTTAGAGCTCTCTTTCTAGGCGCCCTTCATTGGCAACAACATAAATGAAATGTTCCCAGGTCCAGAAACGTAGCAAAGACATTGATAAAACTAAATTTATTCAACAATTCTTCTCCCCAAGTTAACGTCCTTGGCTGATTGCATCTGGAAAACGTCCTTGGCTGATGTTCTGGAAAAAGCACGCACATGCATTGTGGTGGAAAACGATAACTTGATGAAGAATTGATGTGATCGATGTCCTTACTTTGTTTCTGGACCTGGAGAGCTCTCAGGTGTCAAAATTTGTGCCGAAGAAGAACAAAGGTCTTACCGGTTTGGAATGCTATGAGTGTGAGTAATTAATGAGAGAATTGGGTGAACTGTCTCTTTAAGAATATACCTGGCTGCATGTTTACAGCCTTCTATCAGCAAAGCTGACATCTTAAGATTAATGTTCAACTATAAACATGCTGCATGAAGATGACAGACTTTTTTCATATTTTTTAGAGAGACTATTACATTTGAAATGATCAAAATGGCTTCTATTTTGATAATGTTCATATAGTGTTTAAAAGTCTGGGGTAAGAATTTCTAAATAAAATAATACTTTTATAAAGTATGTATTCAACTGACCAAAAATAACAGTACAAACAAATATTATTTATAATTCCACTTTATATTCATCAAAGAATTCTGAAATACTGAGCAGCACAACTGTTTTTAATAGTGAATAATAATAAATGAACAGCAAATCAGCATATTAGATTTCTGAAGGATCATGTGACACTGAAGACGCTGGAGTAATGATACTGGAAATTCAGCTTTGCAATAGCAGGAATTAATTACATTTTAAAATATAATAAAATATAAAACAGTTGTTTTAATTTGTAATAATATTCCACATTAGTTTTTCTGTGTTTTGATCAAATAAGTGCAGCCTTGAGACATAAGAGACTTTTTTCAAAAACATTTAAAAATGTCACTGACCCCAAACTTTTAAACAATTGTAAAATATATTTTAATATTAAGTATGAGGTAAAAAAAGCAGAGAGTGCCTCTATTCCTCCAATTCTTGAAAATAGCTTACAGCTTTATGTATTAGCTTTTTAAGTAATAAAGGAGACAATGATTAAGTACATGCACATTTTGAGCATGTTTGTATTGCTCTTCTGACAGGATGCAAGAGAACTAGACCCCAAACAATTGAAATGTGCATTATAATTCCTTATGCAACAAATACCATGATATTAAACATACAAGCAATGATATTCCAGGTTCTGCCTCATTGGGTCTCTAAACAAACATGAATCTGAGTACAACACAACTAGGGTGTAACAGACAATCTGAAGGTAAGACACTTTAAACACACTTAATTTCTTGTATTTAAATGTTTGTCTAGTCACTTTGAGTCAGTGCCGATTTCTTTCCGTTTTGTCAAAACCCTTCATTGTCATTGAGATGGTCATCATACATGTGACCATCTTTGCTTATTGGTGAGGTCCTGTTATATGTTGCTTGTCATTTTAGCTTTCTTTCATTTGTTTTGTATGTTATCATGTTCTCTTTTGATGTGCATGGAATCAAATTGATGATTTTTATTAAGGATATCAAAACAGACAGTTCAGATCCAGTCAAAGGCAAATTCAAGTACTCTTTACAAGATAATAAATTGCTGAAGTACAACACCTTATTGAGGTGCTTGTCGAACATACATTTCGAGTCATCATTCCCAAATTATAGTTTGTGAACAAAAACTGGAGTTAAATTCTGTCAATATTTTACTCACCACGACTGACTTTTTTCAATGGAAAGGAGAATTTTAATAATATTTTGGCTACTTTGTCCAAATACAGCATCATTAAAGAATCATTCAGTAGTGTTATATGAAGAGATCAGATGCAAAACCCTCCAAGTGCTGTTTGAAATTTTCTTTAAAATATATATATATTTTTCTAGGTTTATGTTGATTTCACTTTAATGGCAAAGAAAATAACCTATTCATTTTAGTTCAGTATTTTTAGTCATTTATGAATTTTAGTACTTCAACATATTTGTTTTAGTTTGTAGCAAAGGTAACATTTTTTAATTTTTATTATAAATTTAGTAATTAAGTTATTTAATTATTTTAATATTATTAATTATTTCAGTATTATCATATATCAGTATTTATATTATTAGAATTTATTGTGTGTATTTATTTTATAATGTGCTTTTGTCATTTTTTAAACAATTATATTTATATAATTATTTGGTAATTACTCATTTTAGTAATTTTAGATCTTCAGCATATTTATTTTAGTTAGTTTCCAAGGAGTAACATTTGTATTTTAATTATTTAATTATTATTTATTTGTTTACAGCTTTTTTTTTATTCATACAATTATAATTTTTTTAGAATATTTCAGCTTTTAAGTTTACAGTTTCAGTTACAATTTGAGTTAATAACAATAACAACACTGTCAATCATTTTGAAAATATTCTTCAGAAAGTCACATTTTCGTATTACACTGAAGAAAGTGGAAAACGAAGGAGAATAAATAATTAGAAAATCTTCCTTTTTGGTAAAAAGTTATTTTAAAAACATTTTTGTGAACTTTCAAAACACACTCTAATTTTACCTATATATACAGTGGGTATGGAAAGTATTCAGACCCCCTTAAATTTTTCACTCTTTGTTATATTGCAGCCATTTGCTAAAATCATTTAAGTTCATTTTTTTTCCCTCATTAATGTACACACAGCACCCCATATTGACAGAAAAATACAGAATTGTTGACATCTTTGCATATTTAGTAAAAGAAAAACTTAAATATCACATGGTCCAAAGCTGTGACACTCATATATTTAACTATAGGTGCTCCAAGATGGTGATAAATAAGATTCTTTGGTCTGATGAGACCAACATTGAACTTTTTGGCCTTAATTCTAAGCGGTATGTGTGGAGAAAACCAGGCACTGCTCATCACCTGTCCAATACACTCCCAACAGTGAAGCATGGTGGTGGCGTTTTTCAGCTGCAGGGACAGGACAACTGGTTGCAATCGAGGAACAATAACCCTAAGCACACAGCTAAAATAACAAAGGAGTGGCTTCAAAACAACTCTGTGACTGTTCTTGAATGACCCAGCCAGAGCCCTGACTTAAACCCAATTAAGCATCTCTGGAGAGACCTAAAAATGGCTGTCCACCAACGTTTACCATCCAACCTGACAGAACTGGAGAGGATCTACAAGGAGGAATGGCAGAGGATCCCCAAATCCAGGTCTGAAAAACTTGTTGCATCTTTCCCAAAAAGACTCATGGCTGTATTAGATCTAAAGGGTGCTTCTACTAAATACTGAGAATACTTAGGACAATTTTATATTTCAGTTTTTCTTTTTTAATAAATCTGCAAAAATGTCAACAATTCTGTGTTTTTCTGTCAATATGAGGAGCAGTGTGTACATTAATGTGAAAAAAAAAGTACTTAAATGATTTTAGCAAATGGCTGCAATATAACAAAGAGTGAAAGATTTAAGGGGGTCTGAATACTTTCCGTACCCACTGTATGTATTGTGATACTTTGATGTGTATTATACTCTTATGCATTGGGTCATTGAGTTTTTGTCTGTCTTAATTATCTATAAAGAGCAGCATTTCTTCACATCAATGATGATTTTATGTTCGTTCTTTGCAAATGATTTTGTGTGTGTCACACTGTGTAATGTGCAATGCTGTGTTTTTTCTCATCTCCCATCACACATTGTCTCCGTCACATAGACTTCTTGAAAATAGTGCAATCCTGGATCAGTATGAACGGGCTTCAATGAAATATGAAAATGTGGACCGGAGATATACACCAGCATGATAATAACATGGACAATTTAAAGACAAATTTATCAAAACACCCTGCAGATGTAAAGGAGGACGTGGATTCGGTAACAAAGGACGTGACTGTGATGAAATCGCTTTAACATGTAGCTCCTAATTTAGGCTCATTGCCTTTTTTAAGGTTACTTATTTAGGATTGCAGAACATTACATGAATAGATGTGAATTAGTACTTTCACTGTTGTTGTAGTGCATGCATTTTATTGCCATGCCACCAAAAGTTGTCTTTTTATTTGTCAAAACACTTTTATTTAAGATGTCGGATATTTGTGACTTTCAGCAAACACTTTCTATTCACATATTTGTCCAATTCACTTTAATATTAAGATTTGCATGCATGTTTTCTTTCTCATTTTGAAAGTAAGTGACTGTGCGTTTAGGTAGAGCATCAAACCCAAGACTAATTTATTGTAGATAGGTTTAATTACAAAAATATATTTAACAAATGGAATGACACTAAACTCTTTCCCTCCCTTATATTTACTAACTGCATGCTAATCATCATAATTCAATAAGTCATAACATTTATATATCAAATACCATCCATGATTAAACTATGATATATTTCCTTTACATAAATAAGTTTTGAAATACCGTAAACTCTTCCAGTTGCTGTAATTTAGGACAAATGGTGGATAACAGTGATTTAACCTTTGCTACATTTTAGTAGCACACAAACTTTGTATGTTACTTAACATACTTTGTATGTTAACTTTTGTAGATGATTTGTTCAAGAGCTGAATCACCAATACGAGCAGAGTTTATGCTTTGTCAAAGAACAATAAGCTTATTATAAATAAAGACATTAGTGATTATAAATCTTGTTAAGTTTACTTTTCATGCTTTTGTGTGATCCGTTAACCTGCGGTGAATGTTAGATGCAATATCAACAGTGTTATAAAATCTCATGTGTAAGACATTAAAGGGTTACTCCACCCTGTTCATTAATCACTTACCCCATGTTGTTTCAAATCCATAAATGCTTCATTCATCCTCAGAACACAATTTAAAGTTTGGTTACGTTTGGTTCTGAAGGGAAACGCACCCTTGAATAACCGAAATGCGTTTATGTTTGGCTTTGTATAACTCCTTTAAGATATTGAAATTGAAAACTGGAAGGCTTGTGACTGTCCCATTGACAGCAGAACAATTATGACTGTCAAAGTCCAGAAAAGTATGAAAGACATCATCAAAATAGTCCATCTTCCATCAGTGATTTAATCTGTATTTTCTGAAGCCATGCGAATACTTTTTGTACGCAAAGAAAAAAATAAAAAGACAAATTTTATTCAATTATTTGTCTCTTCTGTGTCTCAGAGTCACCGTAACGCCATTTTGGAGAATTTCCTCTGAACGCAAATTGTGTATGATCTTCTGTGTCATCCGCAATATTTTCTATGTATATTGCTGCTTTGATTTGAATGAAAACAGCGTATCCTTGCATTGTGGCTGACACAGTTTGTGTTCAGCAGATATTCTCCAAAATGGTGCTACAGAGACGTGGAGAGACAAAGAATAGTTGAATAAAGTAGTTCTTTTTATTTTCTTTGCAAAATCTCGTACAGTCATCAGGGGCGTAGCAACCTTTCTCACTTCTAGAAACTGGTGATTCGGCACCCCCACCCCCCCACACACTTTTTTTGACCTAGCGCCAATATTTCCGCCCGTATTCTCTGATTTGTTCATTAGATTTGAGTGAACTAACGTTTACCTAATCAGAAACCGGAAATAAACTAGCCTCATAAACTAGAGTTTTTTGTCTTCCTTCTTCGTTTGCAAGGAAGGAGTGGAAAAATAAATAAGGCTGCTTTTGAGCATTGCAAGAACAGCCCGGTACGCTACAACAACTCTTGCTCGATGCTTGCGCCATCTTTGTTGTTTACCTGGTTACTGGGGCAGAAATACGTTTACACAGCAATTGCGTATTTCCGGTGCAAAATGCAGAAGTTGTGAGAAAGTTCTATTTTCATTCATTGGGTCACATCACTATACGGCCCCCCCCCCACTTTTAAATTGGCTGCTACGCCCCTGACTGTTATAACGTTACGGTTGAACCACTAATGGCAGATGGTATATTCTGACAATGTCTTTCATACTTTTCTGGACCTTGACAGCCATAATTATTTAGCAATAACAAGCCTCCCAGTTTTCATCCAGAATATCCTAAATTGTGTTCAGAAGACGATCAAAGCTTTTATGGGTTTGGAACGATATGGAGGTAAGTGATTAATGACAAAATTTTCATTTTGGGGTGGAGTAACCCTTTAAGACATCATATTCCTTGTTTCTCTTTCTCATACACACACAGTATGACAAATGTCCCTGTTTTTAAGCTATATTTTTAATCTATCACCATAATAATTAAAATGAGTTCTCAGTGTTTCTGTCTGTCTGGCCTTTGTCTTGACATTTAGTTTTAGAATTCTAAACAAAGGAAAATAAATTATTTTGATGAATTAATGAATGGAATGAATGTACATTATGGGTGAATTTACACTTTCTTATTATATGTAGACATAAAGTCATCTGAAGTGGAAGGCACAAAAGGTTTGTTCCAGCTTTTTATTTATTTATTTTTTGGTGTTATACAGTATATTATATAATGTTGCTTTAAAATATCATTTTATGTGTTGCATAAACTTTAAATACAAGTTTAATTCATCACAATCAAAATCACAAAATAAAAAAGTATAGTGAGATATACTCAAAATTAAAGCAAAAAAAAAATACATGATGGGGAAAAACGTTTAGATTTTAATTTTAATTTTCTTCTCATAAATGTGAATTTATATGTCACAATAATCTATACACAATAATATATCATAATGATTTATGATATTACAAAAGATTATATCCTTACTTTTTTTAAAAAGCTGTTGTTTTTAGCATTATATTCATAAAACAAATCCTGGGGAAATTGTTTCCTTGCTTTCCGCAAGATTGAAAATGATCAAATATATTTATTAAGCACAAAATCAGCATTAATTAAAATGATGATCATGTTGAATTTCCAGTTTTTATTGTGTCATTACATTACCTACAACCTACATTTTAAAATATACAGGATATTTTAGAAATATATAACCAATCTTATTTAGTAATTTGCAATTACTATTTAAACTCTTTTGATCAAATAAATGCAGCCTTTGTGAGCATAAGAGATTATTTATGAACTGTAATGTAAATGTAAACATCAATATGTCAGTAGTGAAACCATTCTTTTAAACGTGAATATGGAATGTGAATGAAATCCATTTTCAAATGTGAAGTTTAATGGCCTGTTCATTTCTTTGCAGGCTGTTACATCATACCCTACACCTCTCCTGACTGACATCTTGTGGAAACGGCCTCAAAGAACTTTGTGACAACTTGCTACTTTGTCAATTTTTAGAATTTGATGGGGAATATCTTGGCACCATCTCTTCTAAAGTAGCTGATACTGTGAAGCTCTTTGGGACTAAAACATTTTTCAGACTGGACTGAAACTGAATATATAAACCAGTGTAGATTTTTCATTCAGTGGAATATGAGACATGTTTTTGTTTCCTCTGATTTGATGATTGTAATGCTCAGATTATTTTTCAATACGAACTGTGACGTCCTGAGTAGGTGCATAGCGTTTTTACTTTGCGAGAAGCATAGTTCAAGACCTTTAAACCATATGGTGCGATACTTGAACCAACTGATAAACAGGTGTAGTTTGTAATCCTCCTTTTACAGGGGTGGTTTTACTGTGACTATTGCCTAGTTAGATGTCTCTGACTAGCATCTCAGATGTTTATTCTCTTAATGTTCAACATTAAGGTCAATTACGGTCATGTCTATGCAGTAAAATGTAAGTGTGCCGAACAAGACTTTTAAAGAATTGGTAACAAGTTGCACACCATGTCAGAGTATTTCCCTTCTATACCTATGATTTGACAGACCTATTAATTTGACAACGTATTTCGTTAATATATTTGATTTATGCTGGACAGATTGTTTTAAATAAAGTGATACAAACAAAATCTGTAGGACTACTTTGAGTGTGTTTTATATATGAACCCTAAACGGGAAGACGGTTAAAGAATTATGAATGTTTACAATTAAGTTGACGGCAGAGATACGCCATGGGAGTTTGCAGACAAATAGTGTTCCACACATTGTAAAAAAGAAATAAAGAAAAGGTTTTTATTATTATCGGGCCATATATATGGTTTCTAGTATTTTAAAACACAGCCTCTTGAAATGTTGTAAAAAAAAAAATTATATTGATAATAAAATAAAAAGTTGGTACAGTTAAATATTTTACTACCATAAAATAAAGTGCAGCAATAAATTCTGAGTCGCCTCTCAAGTGAATCGGAACTTTTATTTTGAAATATGAAGGCTAAAGACGTGAAGCCGACAACTAATGCTGTTAAGCTATAATGAGACATGTGAAAGTCAGCATTAAAAACATGTTATTTAAAGTTATGCACGGTATATAGTTGAGACTAACTGTTTAGACAGATCATTTATATCAGAAGGACTCGTTATGTATTCGTATTCAGTATTCAGAATCGGAACAACGACCAACTGTGTGCAGCACTTATTAAAACGCGTGCATGTCAGATTACCACAACAGATCTCAGCTTTACACACACAAGCACCTGTTTTCCGAACAAACCGATGTCCTCCGTCCAAGTGGACATTCTACCACACTCGCTCGCTCTACACAGGAGCTCATTTCCGTAGGAAAAACGATGACCAGGTGTCAGTTTCCAGAAGTTCATCCGCTCCGAGCGCGTCTGCAACACAGAAAGGTACGTGAAGCTCAGAAAATGACCGCTGATACATAGTTTCCGCTAAAATACCAGGGTCACTAGAAAAACTACTATCAATTATTGTCAAGCTGCTTAACAGCTACTCTTATAAGATTGCGTTTTTAACGTTAGTTAAGTATATGTGAGCAAAGAGCACAAATATTCTGAAAGCGGAATAAATATGCTTTCCTTTGATGTATGGTTTGTTAGGATAGATATGCAACTATTGAAAATCAGGAATCTAAGATTGCAAAGGAATACAATAAATATTGAGAAAATCGCCTTTAAACTTAGTTTACTTAGTATGTTAGTAATCAAAAATTAAGTTTGGATGTATTTATGCTAGGAAGTTTACAAAACATCTTCATGAAACGTTTACTTAATGTCCTATTTTGGCATAATTTTTTTTTCGATCGATAATTGTGACCTATGCAATGTATTTTTGGCTACTGCTACAAATATACACGAGCTATTTATGACTGCTTTTGTGATCCAGGGGTACATATTAAGTAACTTAAAGGATTAAAATGTATGTTAAAATAAAACATTTAGGGCCGGTTTCCCGGATAGGGATTCAATTAAGTCAGGACTAGACCTTTGCTAATATAGGATATTTAAGAATTTTTTGCATTATTGCAAAAAAAAATGCATTATTTGTGAGCATTCTGAGACCAAACAATGACAATAATGTAGTTTAAGATATCTCAGTGCAAACTTTTTCCAGTTTAGACGGCTCTTAACATTTATTTTAATCTAGGACTAGTCTTATACCCTGTTCGGGAAACTGCCCCTTAGTGATTTATTAAAAAAAAACCTACTAAAGCATTATTAATATCAAAAGTTGTGTTTGTTAATATTATTAGCTAAAATGAACAAAAATAAATATTTGTAACAACTGCATTGCTCTTTATTAGTTAACGTTAGGTCATGGATTAACTAAAGGAAACTTATTGTAAAGTGTTACCCAAAGATCTGTAAAAAGAATGTAATTTATTTGTTTATTTAATGGTGGTTACATTAACTGCAGTAGATTTGGAAATTGCTACTGTGACCATGATACGTTTACGGCCAGTATTCCCGATATCTAGAGTATATGTCTGATTTTGTTTTGTTTTCATCAACAGTCAAACAAGCTGGAAAAGATTTCACCTATTTGATTGTGGTGCTCATTGGACTCGGTGTAACAGGTGATGTGTTTGATTTAGCATGAACCATGGACCATCATGCCACAGGGCCTCGGACTGCCAGGGTTCATAGCATGCAGGAAGACCACCAGGGCTTTTGCCCTTTTGCTTGCATTTCTTAATAAGGATGTTGTTGTAACATTTTTTTAGTTCAAGTAACATTGTTATGCTTTTGTCTTTTCATTTTCATTTGAATTACAAAAACAAATTTTATCCGTTTTAATTAACAGTAACAACACTAATCCAAAATGTGCATCCAAGGTCTTATGGGATCTCATGATCCAGCTCTGGTTTAAACATCTATTTGAAAATGTTCAGAGAGCTCAGTTTTAAAAAAAAATGAAATGAAAGTGTGTGTGTTAAATGACCTGGTTGTCACCCTTATTAGGTGGACTGCTGTATGTGGTCTTTCAAGAGCTGTTTTCTTCTTCAAGCCCAAGCAAAATTTATGGAAAAGCTTTTGAGAGGTGCAGAACTCACCCAGAGGTCAGTGTCTGACGATTCATTTATTCTAAGCTATGAAGCAAACGAACCAAATATGTTAAATTTGTTTTATGTAAAGGTAATTGGAGCTTTTGGAGAGCCCATCAAAGGCTATGGGGAGACCAGTCGGCGTGGAAGAAGACAGCAAGTCAGGTAAAATATAGACAGAATATCAGTAAATACAAATACTTGTTACACCTCCTGCTTGACAAGATTTGTCTTTCAGTCATGTGGAGTACGTGAAGGATGGACTCAAGTACATGCGGCTGAAATTTTACATTGAGGGATCTGAACCTGGGTTACGGGGAACTGTTCATTCTGAATCAAAGGAGGTACGTTACCACATCTCATTAGGAATTCTGATAGTTTCATGTTGACACATATTTGACAAACTGCTTCTTTCCGACAGAATCCTGAGACTGGCAAATATGAATTCAGGTATATATTTGTAGACATAGACACGTATCCCAGGAGGACAATCGTCATTGAAGACAACAGATGAAATGAGTTTTAACACTGTTATGCAGTATTGGATCTGATTAATCAAGCTTGTTTAAATTTTGTTGTGTTGGTCTTCCACAGATTAGTTACATAAACGTGTGATGATTGGGGTATTTGGAGCACTTGTAATGAAACATCTGATATTTTGTACAGCGATTTCCGTGTTTTATTATAAAATCTGTGATTTGAAATAAAGATCAATTATTGAATTGGTATTAAAAAAAACGTTTTATTCAATGCACTGTAACTCGAGTATAGGTTAATAAAGAAATATGATATCATTATTGTAAATGGTCTGTTGTTCCTTTTAATGCAATGCAAATTCATCTATGCTAAGTTTATAATTCCTTTTTTTATTTAAAATTTAAAAGTATGTTGTCATTGTTATATATAAGATACAATATAAGATACGATATAAGAACAATAAAAGTAGCAATTAAACAAATAATGGCAAAAACGAACAAATATAAAACTCAGTTGACCTCTAATGTTGCATATACAGGTAGCATTTGAGTTTAAGCGTGTTTTTAATGTCCCTAATATTTTGAAATGCAACATGAGAAAATATCCCATTCACTTTAAGTAGCACAGTGCATCAACTTCTAGTAATGCATTTAATCTTGCTTCATAAAAGCTCCTTCTGTCCGGTAGGTGGCGGTTTATTTCCGTTTCTGAATAAAACAGAGTGAATAATATATATATATATATAAATAAATATATACAATATATTTGTTTTGTCAAATGAATAATTGCATCCAAAATAAAAGTTATTGTTTGCATAATAAATGTGAGTGTACTGTGTATATGTATTATGTATATATAAATACCCCAGAAATTATTTATATATTACAGAAAAATTTAATAATTTTGTAATATATATATATATATATATATGTATGTATTATAAAAAGAACAAAATATTTTCAAAATATATTCTGCATTTGTGTGTATTTATCATAAATATACACCGTACACACACATATATTACAGAAACGTAAAACTTGTTTCAGATGCGATTATTCACGATTAATGGTTTAAAATACAGCTCTGCTGTCGCTCACAAGGTCCTTCGAATCATATCCACCGTTTTAAGATATAGCACTAATAATGTTTGCGTTTACATCTAAATGATGAAATTACAGCAACAAAAACGTAAAATAAACAATGAAAGACTTTTAATTTGACGTTCCTCTCCCATGACTCCCCGGAAGTACAGACGAACAGAACTACAACAAAACCCCCTCCGTTCGCTCATGGAAAAAACACACAGCCCACAAGATTTCTCGGAAGCTCTTTGAGGCTCTGAAGTATTAGCATTGACTAACAGAGCGTGGAGCCACACTCGGCCTAAAGGGCAGCCAGTAAAGCCGAGTCAGTCGAAAAAATTACACCCAAAGTCGGTGTTTGTGTTTTATGAAGGTAAACATATTTTGTAGCCCGTTAGCCAAGCGACTTCCTCTTGTGTCTATGAGGAGCAGATGCTTCGATAGCTGCCTAAAGCTGGATTATAACGCCACTTAAAACGCGTTTAAAAGGTGAGCTGCTTTTCTTCTTATAAGTTATATTAATATTAGATAACTAGAAAAAGTCCTATGTACGCGTTGAAAGGGTTAGTTTTCCCGTGCGGTGTTTGTTTACGTGTTTGTTTGTTTATATAGGTGGAGTAAGCGCGTGCTTGTAAGAGTTTGATTTTACTTTATGTAACAGTAACCCAACCCTGTCTGATATACAGTATATTTGAAATAAATTCAATGTTTTCTAGTGTGACTGTAAGAGTCCGAGCTGCTTTAAACATGAGATCAGTTGACAGTTTGAGTGATTAATCATATGTGGGTTGGGTGGTTATTATAAATATGAGTAAATCAAGATTGCCTAGAACTCAAATTGACATTTTCTTTTGCAGATCTTGCCAAACTCTGTTCTTGGTTCTTATTTCAGTTTGACAGCTTGGAAGCTGATTATGGTAATTGATACCAACTGGTGAGAAGCATGGAGCTGTACTGGTACATGTAAGTTTTGATGTGATTGCGGTATGCCTTATAAGCATTGATTTAGTTTATTACGGTTTGTTTTAGTTGGCATGTATCACGCAATGTGATGTAATCGTATCAAGCCATGCTTGAGACTTTGAACTTGTTCTTTATCTCGTTTTAGAGTCGTCATAATATTTATTATGATTAAGATCTTCTTCTACATCTGCTGGTATCGCTCAAGGCAAAGACAACTGGCTGCATACCTCAGCAATCCCCGAAACGCTCAGATCGTCATTGTTGGAGGACGAGCGTACCTGCATCAGATCTGTGAGAGACAAAATGTGAGTAAACTACAAGCTCGGTGCAATCAGATGTTCTTTTCGAGGTGTGGTCGGCTTGGCTTGCGTCAGCCGCTGCCGATATAATCGCTGTTTGGAAACATGACATAGTTTAGCTTCCTGTGCGATACAGTGTGGGTCTCATTAACTCATTGTACGTTTGGAAAGACGGTAAGATAGACAGAAGCATAATAGGTTATGGTATCTTCTGTTGACTTCAAGTGGCAGAAGATTTGGTGAAGTAAAGGGCAGAGAGCTGATAGACCTAATCTAGGACAAGGCTTAAGGGCTTAATATAGTTTACAAATATTAGTTTATTTTTTTATTATTTGTTATATATATTTTAAACAATCACAAATATACAAAAATATACACATGATTTATAATATCTACAGAATTTTCGAACTGATAACATACCAGAATTTTATTAAACCCCTTGTTTTAGTGGAGATTCATCACCTTTTATTATGCTGTTAATGTGAAGCAGTTATCCAGTTTTGAAGGTGATTGGAAACCTGTATTTGGCACTGCCTGCTTGTGCTCGATCACCCACAATAGATCTTAAACGTCATCTTAGTCTGCCTGAAATGGAAAACAGAATCTATAACATCTGAACACAGGAATATGCATCTGCTCACAGGTTTCAAACTGAATGGCAGTCTGCATTCTGTAGAAATTTTGCAATTGGCATTTTCAGCAAGAGTGCATGTTCGGCCTACGTCGTTCATCTACAGGGTTGGTTATGGTCAACTTCCACTTTTACTGTTTCACAACGCTATTTTTGACCTTGGTGCTCTGCATTTGTTTTGACTCATTGTGTAAAACGTTTCACTCTCTGAGTTCAAAGCTCACAACAAGGAACTGGTAAACGAAACCTAGGGCAGGAGTGTCAGTTCTCAAGCTCGTGTGATTCGCACAGGCCACTAAAATGCATGAGCTCTTCTGTTTTAGAGAATCATCTCTTGTTGGTGCTTAGCCCTTGTCAAAACTAACCGGTGCCTGTGAAAAACCCTAAAGGAGCAGATGAATTGGAACAAGAACGGGGCCCGGAGCAGAGGGTCTTGACAGGGCTGACAAAAACTTCTAGGAATGTTATTGTTTTTTTCAGCAGTTGGGCTAAAGTGTATTCACTCTTACATAGGGCTGGGTATCGAGGTCGATGCTTTTTAGGTACCGACCAAATCCCCTCGATACAACAGAGTATCGAAAAACGTCTCGTCGTTCGGTACCCAATTTCGATACCTAAAGGGGTTAATCTCATCAACGTCAGTGAGCCATTAAGACTGCAGCACTAGCCAGTGTGTTTGACCTGAAGTGTGTAAAATAGCCTTATGTTATTCATATCATTTACACGACTGCACGTCATTAAGTTGAGCTTTCTGTATCGAGCACACTCCCACTTTTAATAGTATTAGTCAATATTTAACCACAAAAAAGATGAATTCTGCCTCTCTGTGTTAGTGTATGCTGCAGACGTGAGGCTTTGTTTACTAGCAATGCTGACCTGCATGTGACGCTTCTGGTGATATTAACATCTTGTCTCACTAAATGAGGACATGAATACAGTAGGCTACATGAATAACATCTCCAGAACTGCTCCGAGGGTTACTTCAAGAGCTTCTATCATATCATGTACACACAGAACTGTAAAGGTATTCATGGCAAGCCGTCAAAATAAAAGTTTGGTTTGGACATGGCAGCAGAAATATATTACTATTGTTCAGTAGAATGTATAGAATAGGCTGCTACAAAAATATTAAAACAGTATTTCTTCAGCGTTTTAAAATTTAATATAAAATACACTTTATTTTTCCAACAATAAAACAAAATCTTCATGAATTGAAAGACAAAAGTTTTATGCCTTAAAAAAATGTAAATACACAAAATTCTCAGAGAGGAAAGAATAAGGCTATTGTAAGAATAAATAATAATGCACTAGTGTAAAGGCAGCATAACAGATGTGTAAACTAAAAACTATTTGAACTTTAAAAAAACGAATTTGCACTGATTCATTGTGTTGGATAAATGTTTTTTCCGTGCAGTGGCTCAGGAGATGAGGTTTTGAGTCTGTGTAAATGTTAACGAGCTGAGAAACAAGTTTTTCTTGTAATTCATCAAAATCATGTAATTTTGTTAAAACTGATTTCATAAAATTGGTATCGAAAAAAATATTGTTCAGGAACCCGTATCGGTATCAATTTTTTGAAACGATACCCAGCCCTACTCTTACAGTCAAATTATGCTCTCAGTGACTTCATTATAAATGAGATTTCTTTAAAAGAGGCTGAAACATGTTCTTTCCAAAGCTCTAAAAGTGTTTTGTAGCCGTAACACTGTTTTTAAATTCAAAAAAGCCCTTTGTTTCTGAAAGAAAGCATCTTGCGTTCAGAAAAGCATCTGGAAGCAATTTGTAGCACAGCTATTGAAGACTATATCAAGCCAGAGAGCTTAGCTATTCAAGTACGGTTTCTATTTTAATATTTCACTGGATATTTTGGATAAAAATAGACTGACATTGTTTTTGCTATATATTTATTAGCCCATCACGCTTTTTCAAACTAAATTTATTTAGGAATAAATGCATATAAAAAATGTTCTAGATTATGCAGGAATTTAACTGCAGTTTCTTCAGTCGAGATATAGCCCTATTTTTAGAAACCCTAGCTCCTCACACAGGAAATGAGCTCAATTTAACAAAACAGTTCAGAGAGATGGTAAACTTTCGGCCCGTTTGCACGTTCACATGCCAGTAGTAGTCGTTTTGCCGTTTGTATAGTAGTTTTATAATGCATTTTGCCTTGTTTGTAAGAGAAGGTACATCATGCTGATTTATTACAATGATTTTACAGTAATCTGTTAAATTCTAAACAAACTGCTTTCCCGAGCATAACCGAGAAGGGAAATACCCAGTAGATTAAGATCCAACTTAAAAGATGCCCAATGAATATGACACAAAAAATAAGTGTATCATATCTTTATTGAAACTAAGATAATATTAAAATTGAAAGCAACAAGTATGTAGGCCCGGCAAGTGATTGCACAATTTAATAGCAAGCATCGACCGGATCTGGTTTCAGTGCCATGTATTTAAAGTAGTCTTTTAACAGAAGTCGAACTCAGAAGCTTGTTGTGTGTAATGTTTGAATTTGTCTGATTGTGGGTGTTTTAACTCCCACTGCTGCTCTGCTCCACAGACTTCAATCTGGCCCAGTTGGTACGGAGTTCAGGACGACGGCTCGGTGGGCGAACCCTCCGCCTCTCTTCCACCATCATCCTCGCTTTCTCATCTGGACATGCCTCCCCCATATGAGGCCGTGTCTGGAGGTAAGACTGACTCACTGTGCGGCTACACCCCAGTCTGCACGGGGACCGAAATTATACATTTTTAAGATTATTAAGAAAACTGATAAGCTTTCATTGGAACACTTTAAAGTCAACAGGGACCCAGCAATTTTTTTCTTTCTTTATTTTTTCTTAAGTCATACATGTCACAGTTTAAAATGCAGATATTATAATTTCAAAAACGTGTCTTGGTTTCAAATTAAACTAAAGAAAAATAGGGAAAATTGCTGATCAGCAATGTAGATATGTATCTCAAATATGGATTTAACGTTTAAATGAAAAATAAACTAAGTTTGACTCTACACCAGAAACACACACTATCTATAATGCTTACAAGAATAGGCTACATCCTAAGATATAATTAGAAGTACAAATAGCGAAACTGTATTTGCTTGCTTACTTTAAACTATCTTTAAGTGCTTGTAATATTTTCAAATTGTAGTCTATATTTGATTTAAAAAAATACCATGAGCTGCATACAAAACACATACAGAACATATGTGGGGTTTTTTTTGTCCTTTTTTAATGTGGAAGATCTAGACATGATTCTTTGGAGAATTTTTAAAATGGTAATTCTGTATAAAAAACATGTGGGAATAACTCTTGTCACAAATACTGTAGATAAAAAGATCTCTTATTTGGGATAATTTGTATCCTCTTTTTCTGTTTGTTTACACTGGTTTTCTAAACAGTGCCACCATTCCCAAATTGAAACAAAAAAAGATGTGAAAGCATCTATAGGAGCCTGTCCTCCAACAAAAAACAAATCTGTAGGTCGTTTGTGCAAGTACCTTATTACGACATGTATTTATGTTTTAAATGTATACACCCTCTAGCAGGCGTAAAAATAATACCAGTGTCGTTTTGCGTCTGTCGTCATAAAAAGACGTATGACCGTGATTACCAATTCAAAATGTGCGTTCCTATGTTTACCAAAACATAGGAATTTGTCTGCTAATCTTTTTCTAGTTGCACATGATTTGTGTTGAAGGGTGTATTTTTAGCAATCTTTGGATATGGCAAATCCTGATATGGTTTGCAGTCGCACTTAAAATCGTCTTTTAAAGTGCCTTTCCAAGTTATCGCTCAGAGCGCAGCTGGAATGTAAATGATTAAATGTTTGTTGACCTATGAGCTCTCCCGTTTGTCATGGTCTTAGCTCATCCCTCCATGAAAGGCTAAATACAGTAATTCTAGATATGTTTACAAGGGAAATGACGAAGAGCCATGGTGAGGAGACTGGGAAATCTCAAGGGTTATATTAACTGTAAATACTGTCTCTCCACCCCTAATATGAGAAACAGCATCTCAGTCACATTACATCTCTAGGGAAAGTCTCGTGCTTTCACTCACTCTGCTGCTCTGTAAATGGTTAACAGGGACAATTTTATGACAAGAGGGAACAACAGTTGGAGAGTGGGCCTGGGGACATCAGCCATCCCAAATTAGACCAATGCTTCTTAATTGGCAGGTTTCATAACTGACACGATGAGAAGGACGTTTATGTACACCAGCTGCCAGATATTGACATTAAAACATGGAAAAGGTTTAAATGAATTTGGCAATCAAGGCTCTGTGCTTCGGGTTTACTTCAGTTCAATTCAGTTTCTGTGCGGAGACCGATTGTTCACTCGGCGACAGAGAAGGAAATGGAGCTGTGGAGCTTGTGTGGATTGGCAGCAAACAGCAGGTTCTGGCTCATAGCTCAGTTCTCCTGCATCTTTCTGTTGGATTTTCCCCCTTTTGCATTTGTGCTCTCAGCATCTTAGTCTTTATCTTAGAGTTTACGAACACCAGATTTTAGCAAGTACATATGTGACTAAAAGAAAACCCCAAAACCACTTTGTACTGTGTTTCCTTTGACCTAGAAGAGTGGTAAGATAATCTCTCTGTTGCAGGATGTGGTTTTTCAGTGCCACATCATTCAACATTTTCAACCTCCTTCATATCTGAGCGAAGTGGAGATGGAAAACCCCCGTTTTCCCCAAAAAGTTGTTTGTGTAGTTTGTTACCTGTTCCGGGGGAAATAATTGGCAACATTTGCATTTTGCTGTTTGACCAAATTAGGCGTCTCTGCTTTGGAGAGGCCTGCAGCAGGAAATAGGAAATGATATATTTTTAAGCATAGGCTCGCTGTTTAACATGCCTGCTAAATTAAGTCATTGGAAGGTTTGGTTCTGCAGATGGTAGCTAAAGCTTTGTGGCTTATATTATTATTATTTATTTATTTATTTATTATATTCTAGGTGTATTTAAAAAATTTTGTATTAATAATGTACATTTGGCATTTCATGTTACATGTGACAGTTCATGTTTTGTTTTTTTCCCTTTTTGTAAGTGTTCATCGTGTTTTTTTTTACAATTTAACGCCTTTATTATCTCAGGGTATTTAAATAAAAAGCATATTTTGGTGTGTGTATGGATATACTATAGAAAGATATTTAATAGATGGACAGACAGACAGATCTACGATAGATGGATGGATGGATACCGTAGATGGATAGATGCTACAAATATGCTTTTGACTGTCATTTGACTGACAGATAGATCCTGCAGATGGATAAATAGATTCTATATAGATAGATAGATAGATAGATATTTGACAGACATACAGATATATTATGAAATGAACTGTAATTAGTCCTGAAATCTCCAGGCATCTGTTTCAAACCTTTTTGCTTGACCTTTGCACTCTCCTCTTTGTTTTGTTCAGCGAATGACCTGAAGCCTCCACCGTACAGTGAGTACGCTCAAAACGACGACACCGATGCATCCCTGAGCATCGCCATCCCGGACGGCAACGATTCCAGTGGCATTAGCGATGCCCCGCCCCCTTACACGCCCAGCATCACCTCTCCAGCCAATCAGCAAGTAGATAGCCACAGTCAATCACAGCCAGAGGGAAGCTCAAGTTAAACTTCTCTCATTATAGAAACACAACAAGGGCTAAGCATCGGCGTCAGCCCCTCTAGGTCTTGTTTTTCCATCTGGACTTTTTTTCTTCTTAAGCAAATTATACAAAGAAAAAAAGATTTCACATTGGCGGTGGATCTTGCTCATTCTCTTAACATGAGAGAATTTGGATAGTGCACAATATGCAGTATAAAGAATGAGACTGGCCTGATGCCATCTCCTGGCAGAGTCGAGCACTGCTCTGCTCACGCTGGTGTACCGGTGCTTTCAGTTCACCCATGCCTTATGCTCATTTCCTCCAGCAACACCACAGCGCATAGCCATACGACAGACGCAGCCATTTCCATATTTTAAACAATCACTCTCACCATCATTTCTTCACAGTAGCGTTGAAGACTAATGCCATGAACTTGTGTGGCTGCTTGAGGAACTGTAAATAGGCTAGTGGGTTTTGCTTAGCAAGAAATGTCAACAACCTTTTCTTTTTTGTTTCTCTCTCTAAAGTCCCAAAGGGAGACGCTAAAGGGGTAGTTCACATGAAAAATCAAAAATCATAGAAATAGTTCAGCAAAGAAAATTAGTTAAATGTACTCATTATCAGACACATCGGCGAAATAGATGAGTTTGTTTCTTTACAGCAGAACAGATTTGGAGGAATTTAGGATTAAGTTACTTGCTCGTTCTCTGCAGTGAATGGGTGCCGTCAGAATGAGAGTCAAAATAGCTGATAAAAACATGTACAAGCGTTTCACAAAGCTCCAGTCAATTCTCGTAAAGTGAAAAGCTTCATGTTTTAAATCCATAAAGAACTTTTTTTTTTTTTTTTACCTCAAAGTATTGTGCCCAATTAAAATCCTTTATCTATAATATCGTTTCTAAAATAGTCTGAATCAGGAGAGTAATAAGCACAGATCAAAAGCAAAAAAAAAAGATGCAAAAGCAGTTTTTTGTATATTGTATATTCAAATAAATATTGGGATGTTTTTATCAGCTGTTTAGAGGTTAATTCTGACGGCACCCATTCACTCCAGAGCAAGTGAGGTAATGCTACATTTCACTAAATCTGTTCCGATTAAGAGAAACAAACTCAATATCTTGGATGTCCCAAAGGAGAATAAATTGAGCAATTTTTTTTAGAACTCTTTCAATATACTGACATTATTTACTGGTCCTCGTGTAATTTCAAACCTGTATGATGTTTTCTTCCATGGAAGTCAGCGGTAATGGTTACCAACATTCTTCAAATTATCTTATGTTACAGAGCAGAAAGTAAATCACGAAGAGTGTTTTTTTTGGATTGACATGTGAGTGTGTAAATGACACAATTTAAGATTCTTGACTGAACCGTCTCTTTAAAGCATAGAGGTCTAGCCTCAGGTTTATTTATAAACTCAGTTTATATGTGATGACAATTAAAAAAAAAAAAAAAACAGAAAAGAAAGAAAAACATTTGCCCTGAAGCACTTTTAATGTGTTGTAATTGCCTTAATTCCGTCTGTTGGTAAGTGTCCAATATTCCCGAATCAACCAGAGCTGGAGTGGATAGTGTGGCTAATGGTTATGACTCGTGTAAGTGTGCGCAGTCCTACTCTGTGTTGTATCGCTTATCAGGTTTACTGTAATACACTGATGCATTTGAGATCACAGTGCCCTTATTAACAAGTTCTGCTAACCGAAATAGACCTTTTTGTGTGCGTGTGTATGTTAAGGCATATGTTAAATGTGTGATAGTTTCAAACAGAACTTCCTTGTGAAAATGTTTATGTGCTTTGGTGAGCGCATGAAGTCATCTCTGTGCAACTGTCAATATATCAGGTTCACATAATGGGATCAATTTTTTGTATTAAAAAAAAGTCCACATGAAAGGATGTGATCCAGGTGTGCTTTTAGAATATGTGTGTGTAGTTTGCACCTCCACCCACCCACCTCCACGATCGCCCTGGTCCTTCAACATTTAATTTCCTTTAATCATAATTTGATTTACAATGCTAATCCTGCAACATGTATTCTCATTTAAACTGAAGTACTGTATATGCTATTTTTGTATTTATGGAAAAAACCCTTTGAATCTCTTTCAAAATAAACATTGGTGAAATGTGTCTTGTTTGAAAACGACAAACTCATTGACGAGTTTCATGGCGTTGATATGGGGAAGTGGTTTCATGAAGTTAAAGCTATATTTGGTCACGATAATCTTTTTTTTTTTATCATAAGCAACTAAAGTACATATTAAGCTGTTTTCGGTTACACTTACAAGTAACATTGCAACTACATGTCAACAAATCCTCAATCATTTTCAGAGTAGACTATTAGGGTAGCTTTTGGGTTAGTAGAATATGTTACTGAAAAGTCTGAAAAGGAATAAAAAGTGAGTAAAAAGTTTTACTGCCTTCATTTCTTTTGGAAACAGCGGTAATATGTACTTATTGGTACATATTTCGTATCCCGCTAAAAACTGTACTCGGGTACATTTATGGATAAAGCAGTATTATGATTTATGGACTAAGACTTTTGTTCACAAAATGTTAATCGATGGACTGGAGACATGTGATACTGATATTCAGTATGTTGTGGATCCATCATAATAAAGTGTTAGAAGTAAATATTACAATATATAAGTGCGCAATATGATATGAAAAGAAAAAACTAAATACCACTGCATGCATTTTCAGTTCTGGAAATCGACACTAGCATACTGTACGTTATATATTGGATGCTGGGCTCTGTTATTAATGATACATTTAGTAAATATTAAAATGAAGTTCTGTTTCTAGCTCTCTTGGAAGTCCAACCCAACAATACATCCAGGGGCCTGTTTAATAAATAAGCCAGGTTTATTTCAGTTAGTCTGACTTCTTGTCAATTGATTTGATTCAAAATTAGTTAGACTAACAGAAATAAGCCTGGTTTATTTGGTAAACTTGTTTTATGACACAGGCCCACAGTGGAAATCTGAAAAAAGGAACGTTATGCTGTGTCCTGAACATTTTGGTTTTGTTTAATTGATACAGAAAGTTTGCGCTTACTATAAAAGTCAAGACTTTAAAGGCGGTCATAATTTGGACACTATTTTGCACCACAAGGGGGCAGTAGTGCACTATTCCTCAGCTCCATCTGTTCTGTCACAGCGTTAACCTTTAAGTTCTCTACATCTTTATGATAACTTGACTTTGAGGTTTTTATTTTTAACAGCCGGCTGTGTATTCCATATTTTCATATTCATAACTCTGCAGAGCCAGTGCCCTCTGTGCTTTGCTTCCTACTCTCCTGTGTGGGATGATCGAATCTCAGTCAAATCAGTGAGGTGGGCGGCTCCTGGCATTCTCTGCAACTTTAACTTATGACTGGGGAATGCAGCTTTGTTTTGCATAATGTTTTGAAACATTTGTACTACAACAGATCTTACACCACAGCTCGTGTAAATCAAACACGTCAAGAGGATGCAGGAGATGGATGTCAGATGGAGATTCGGTCTGCCCAGAGAATTATTCTGACCTTTATCCACCGCTTTCAAATGCCACTTTTGGACAACAAAGTCATCTATACCTTAACATTTTGTATAATAAATGACTATAATCAGAAAATCCAGTATTATATTAACAATTTATTGCTTAAAAAATGGTGACAATCGTAGCAAAAAAAACTATATTAAATATAATGCTTATCTACTAAAATGCTCATGAAGGCTGCATTTATTACAAAATGAATACAATAAAAACAGCAATGCGTGAAAAATCAGTATCTGTATGTCTGTCTAAGGTTAAAAAGAAAAGCATTTATTTAAAATAGAGATCTTTTGTAACAATATAAATATTGTTTAAACTATAAAATATTGTTTAAAATATATTGTTTTTTTTGTTTTTTTTGAAAGACGGTAATACCATTCATTGGCAAAGGTGCTAAATTTGAAAAATAAGTTAATAAAGATTCTTTCTTATATTTTTATTATGAAAATATTTTAGGAATAATAATGTTTAATTTATTAATTTATTTTTACTTTCCTTTTTTATTTTATTAATCAAAGAATTTAAAAAAATCCCAGGTTCCAAAAAAATATTATGCATCACAACCGCTTCCAACATTGATATTAAATTAGCGTTTTTGCAATTTGCAAAAATAAAGTCTCATGAAAGACTTTGTATCACAGAAATAAGTTATGCAGTAAAATATATTAGAGAATCATTATCTTAAGATTTGTATAATATTTAATAAAACAGAGATTTTGTGTATTACATATTTTTATTGTGTATTACATATATATGTATGTATGTATGTATTATTGCTGTCAAATGATTAATTACAATTAATCATATCCAAAATAAACGTTTTTGTTTAAATAACATATGTGTTTATACAGTGTATATTATGTATCTATCTTTATATTCATAAAATCAATATTATACATAAATATTTTAAATGCATAAACAACATATTTTTCTTAAATATATACATGCATTTGTGATTTTATATAAACACATATGTAAACAAAAACTTGTATATTGGATATTTTAGATTGATCATATTTGACAGCACTACATATATATATATATATATATATTTACACACGCTGTATTTAATCTGATAGTTTCGTTGTATTTGTTATAATTTATTATGGTTTTAGGAGTGAAATCTATTGTATAAAGTGTAGAAAATGTCAGTTCTGTCGTTACAGTGTGTTTTTTTAAATTCAGCATCAGAACACCTTCAAGCCCAGGTAAGCCTTGTTGGAAAGTCGATGGAAACATGTAGAAAAGACTGATTTGTGTGTGTTTGACAGGGTTAATTTTGGTAATATTACCATGACTTGATTAAAACCAAACAGGTGTCTTTATATCTCCACAGGAATATGTTCTGACACGTGAAGTGAACTGTACTTCAGTGTGTGATAAGCAGAGATTGTACCCGTTCTCCTCCGCAGCTCACGCACCGCAGGCAGAAGCACTCAAGAGCAGGTAAGTGACCACCTTGCAGCAACACTGGAGGAGCAGTCATGTGTGAGAAACAAATGAAAAGCTTCCTTATGTTTTCTCTGACTCATCTGTGCTTCCTCTGATTCTGTCAAATCTCCAGAGGCACCAAAGCTGACCCATTCTTTCTCTCTTTTCCTCATCTTGGTCGCTAGTGTGTGCTTATCAAGTATTCATTAGGATTATCGGATGAGCAGAAAATGCCATGTCAGAATTATTCTTATCCAAGCAGTTTTTATGAGGGTATGAACCAGATTTAAACTCTCGCCCAAACTGCAGTGTCTGTAGCAGCTTGAGTTTAATTGCTACTTTGACATTAGCAGTAGGAGGATGAATATACTAAAAGTTGTTGCAGACATTATACTATTATTACAGGTTAAAAGTTTATACAGATTGTACAAAGCCCTATTATACATTAGCATCAGATTGTATTCCAAATATTAAAGGAATAGTTCACACACACACAAAAAAATAATTTATTCACCACCATGTCATTCCAAACCTGTATTTCCAATTTAACTTGAAAGGTGTTTGGTGTAATAGTGTAATTATATATTTAAGTACTGACTAATATGAATTAACAACATGAATTGCAAGCATATTTGCATGTAATTATGCATAATTTATTTATAATAATTTATGCATAAGTGTGTGAAGCAAGAACATTTTAAAATGAAGTATTGCGATCTGTTGTGAAACATCATTTTAGCATTTTATAAATCATATTTTTAAAACTTTTTTAAAAAGTGAAAAAGTTTTTTTTTTAAGAATTAAAATGAACAGTTTCAGAACGGATGCAAATTGACCAAAAGCTACTGTAAAGACATTTAGAATATTACAAATATTACAATTATTTTTTATTTGGTTAATTTTTAAAAAGGGTCAGTTTTCACACATTTTTTAAGAAGCATTATTATTTTTAACAGCAGCAAATCAGCATATTATAATGATTTCTGAAAGAACTTGTGACAGAGAAAACTGGAATAATAAGTATATTAAAATAGTAAACTGTATTAATTAAGTGCAGCCCCATATAAGACACACATTTCTGATTACCAATTACTAAATGAAATATTAATAAATTACTTAAACACTAACTTAAAATGTTACTGACTGCGAGCTATAAAAATATGCAACATAAATGTATAAATAACATTCAGTTTATTCGTTTTTGTTTTGGTTTGATTTCTGACAGAAAATCAAATCGTTTCTGTTGTGACAGATTCTATCTTACATCTTTTTTTTTCTTACTGAATAACCTCGTAAATGTTTGACTTTATACAGTTTAAATAGGTTTCAAACAGGCTTCACAGCCTTTACAGAAATGGTTCAAGCATCATTCAGGTGGTTGAAGATGCATCATACAATAAAAATATAAGTATCCGTTTGTGAGAACTGTGGATGGTGAGTGGCGTGACGTGGCTGTGTGCTTTGTAGTTGGCCAAGGCAGCACATCCATCCTCATAAATGTGTGGAGTACTGTTAGCCTCAAGTGGCAGTTACACTTATGAGTGCAGGAAGCTGCAGTGTCATTCTTTAGACAAGAGCATCAGTCAGGCTGTTTTAGTTGTGACAGGGAGTCATCCTATTATATTGCTGTATTGCTGATATTGTAAGGAATAATTCACCCAAAAATAAAACTAAATAAACTCTTTCATTCAGCATTATATCCATTGCTCACCAATTGATCCTCTGCATTGAATGGGTACAGAATTAGAGTCATATACCAGATGATAGAAACATCACAAGTAATCCACATTACTCCATTTCATCAATTAACATCTTTCAAAGTAAAAAGATGCATGTTTGTAAAAAAAAACACATCAAGAACCATCACTTTTGGTTGAAATATCAGTCCATAATCCACTTCCAGTAAAAGTCTACTCTTTGTTGTCCATTTACTTCAGAATCACCAACATATTTGTTTAGAGCTGTTTGTAAATGGTGCTTTATCTGAGCATATTCTCTAAAACACACGTTCAAAATGTTTATATAGGAATGTATTGCGGCGGTTCAGAATTGAAATATCCCTGGATGTTCGCTAAAAGTTAATGCTTTATCAAGTTGGAAATATGCCCTATACCAAATCCAACCCTAAACCTACCAGATATAAACTGACATAAAAGTGCATTTGTTAATGCAACCGTGCCATTTCAACTTCTGCTTACAAAGATTTCAATTGTTTTGTCGAACTGTAGTTACACGTGATTCGAACCAGGGCTCTTTGCCTCTCAAATGCATCTCTGTACTCCGTGAGCTACCAAACTCATAGACATGAAGCTGGATATGTGTGGTGTTAACATTCAAAAGCATCAGTTTTCAAATATCCCAGCATATTAATATTGTTTTGAAGTCATAACATGATATTCTTCAACTAGTTGTATGAACATTTCACTTTATTAATCGAAGCTGTGTAAATTTGTCTGAAAAGGAATAAAAAGTGTCAGAGTTTTACTGCCTTCATTTCTTTTGGAAACTGCGGTAATATGTACATATTGGTACATATTTCGTAAATGTACTCAGGTACATTTATGGATAAAGCAGTATTATGATTTATGGACTTAGACTTTGGTTCGATGGACTGGAGACATGTGAATTATTATTTGTGTATTATTGTAATGTTTTTATCAGCTGTATGGGCTCTCATTCTGACAGCACTCATTCACTTGAGCAAGTGATGGAAGGCTAAATTTCTTCAAATCTGTTCAGATTAGAAAGAATCTTGGATAGCATGCAATTTTAATTATTATTATTATTGAATTATTCCAAAATTTAAAAAGTGGGAACACATGGATGTATGTGTGTTTGTGTATTATGTGAGTGGCTAAAATATAAATAACAAGTAACGCAATGACAAATCAGTGCATTTCAGAATAGATTTTTAAAGAATGTGTATGCAATATTCATATGCCATTATAATTAGCGCACAGAAGGAAAGGATACTTTGTCTTAATGTTTTTTTGTTGCTGTGAGGGCAAAGGCTTTATGAGACTCTCTGTAGTTTTTAATTATGATTCATTTCAAGCAAGATGTGCTGTGGGCGAGCGCTGCCTGCTGTATGAAGACCCGTATGAGAAGAGGGGGAGAGGACAATCTTTAGGAAGCGTATTTTTCTCAAAATGGCTTTGGTGCCATCTTGTTTTAAACAGACATACAGTGTCGTTTACTGTGGGCGATTATTCTGTTAATAACAAAATAAGGTGTAACAGTGACGGCACTGCAGATTTTTTGCGTGCCAGAGATGCTCCAAATCTTCTGGCTCCTGCTCTTAAACGTCCTGCCAGCCAGGTTTACTTCATAAACACTGCCACGATTAATCTTGTCTTATTTTAATTATGCATTCAAAACAGGACAACAAAGTCATTCAAGGTCAGTTGTACTTGAAGTATTAGATACACAAGAGTGCAAAGGCAAAATTTGCCTGCTGCAGCAGTGATTTATGGTAGTGTTGAGTCACTGTTTTTACATAAATTAATAGGGAGGGGATTCACAAATGGAAAATTGTCATTCCAGCTAGTGGATTTCTAACTTATGGCAAAAACTCGTAGTGATATCATGCTCTTTTAAATTGACTCCTCTAATGAGTTGCAGCACAAATCCACTAATAAATAATTCTTCAACTTCAAAAAAGTTCAGATTTAAGGGAACCTGGAAGCCAAACCACAAATGTAACGCAGATCAGATTTAAGAGTCAAACACACTGCCACAAAGTAGTGACTGTTGAATAAATTACTTTAAGAATGATAAATGTAAAAATATTTATTTTGTTTGTTTGTTTGATTATTTATTAATTCCTTCAATGTTTATTTTCTTTTTATTCATTGTAACATATTTTAGCTCGTTAAGGGAAATATATATAAATAATTACTTTTTAATTATGATTAATTATTTATATTAGCTGCCAGTAGTAACTGTAGCAGAATTACCATCAACTAATCCGTTCATTCAGCGAACACAGTGCAATTAAGAAGGGATATTTTCTTGGCCACAGAAAAATGCCTTCTTACAGTATCACTGCATTAGAGCATGTAGCAGTTGTTGAAATCGTAAAGGGACATTAAGTTGCAAGGCAAAATCAGAAACTCATGTAATTTGTGCAAAAGTTTTATTAACTCACATGACTGAACACACATGTATAAATACACTCACACAAAGGGAAAGTGCATAGCACAGTTTCAAGGATAAACCATAAAGAAAGAGCTAGAAATGAAGTTATGAAAAGAGAGTCAGTTGACCACCTGTAAAACCCTCAGTGCCGTTCAAAATGGGTCCAATAACTAATACTAAACCTCTGTTTCGTTTAGTTATATGTATGATACTTGCATTGCCTCTTTGGTGACAGTCCGATGCAGTCTCGAAGTCCGGATAGTTACAAGGTTTTGGATTGGCAATCATGTCCTCCTGGTTTGAAGAGTGATGAATTCCAAAAGATGTCCTGACTATCGTAATCGGTAGATGAAAGAGGAGCTGGAAGATATATCTGTTGCGATCCATGGATCTTGAGTGACCTAAAACTCAAGGCTTAGGCCTAATGTAAAACATAGGGTTAAGTCCTCTTCTCAGTGTCTCCTCAAGACTGCAGACCGCGCTGCATCAGCCCTGGGGGCTTTGGTCTGCAGACCAGCAAGAGAGAGAGAGAGGGAATAAAAAATTCAATATACAGAAAATATATATATATAACATTTGTTGATGTATTTGTTTCAGGTTTTGTTTTTGGAACTTATTAATGACCTAATTTATTACTCTTTATTTTAAGTAAATCCAAATTAACCATGTCTTTTTCTTTTCTTTTTTTTTCTTTTTTTTTTTTTTTAATAAACCTACTACATTAAATCTAAATAAATACTTGTTTGCACTATGAAAATAGCCAAAGACTCAAACAAGCAAACGTAATGGTAATAATTAACAATAGACTTAAATGTGTTTTCAATTGTTTGTTTAATTTCATGTGCTCATGAAAGACTGGCATCATCACTGTAAACTTTAACACCGGCACACATGATATTTTGAGGCTTATCAGCTGATTTGTTCTAGTAAACAGTTCAGAGCAACTTTGGCGCTGGAGCTCATAACTCGGTGCGCATGTATGTGCGTGTCTGTCTGTTTTTGTGTCTGTGAATGTGTGCCATGTTAATCCATTGTCTGGCTCATCAACACAGCCTCAGATAATCAGTGGCCCCTAGTTTCTTGTTACCGCCAGAAAATCCTTTGTTCCACCACATTAATTGAACAAGATTTCCATTTTAATTGAATCGCAATACCCATCTGCCTGTACTTAAAGGTGCCAGGTGTGAGATGTTAAAAGCTCATTCTCAGAGTCTGGCAGAGGTTATGTGCAGTCAGACAGACTCCCATTAGCCATGTTGCGAAGAATTTTTTATGGCCAAAACTGTTGCTCTGGAGAATTCAGTTTCTGCCTTCAGGCTGCATATATGGTCTACTCCATTGCAGAAACCATCTGTGATAGAGGGTGCTATCACAGTTAATTTACACACAGTCTCTCTCTAAGACTTCTGATCAAGGCTGAGCTATTAGAAGTGTTTGATCTGCACCTTGGCAGCAGTGCTGATGATAGAATACTATAATTATACTATACTCCACACGATTGCCTACAATGCTTGACACAGCACTTATTTGTTGCTGGAATTTTTTCATGTATCTTCATGAATGTATATACATATTTGAATAGGTTTGTCATCTAAAACCCATTAATAATCTAATTAGTACACACTGTCTGTCAAAGGTTTGGAATTATTAAGTGTTTTAAAAATTGCATGGTTTTTAGTAAGGGGATGAAACTTAAACTTTATTTATTTTGGTGTACCACAGGGATCAGTCCTTGGGCCATTTTTTTTACTATGGGGAATAACCTCAAACACAAGTTTTCATTTGATGATATGTTGATTTACTACTCTGCATCAACACTGGATCAGTCTTCTTCAATGTGATGCAATTAGAATACACTGAGCGACTTAAAACTAGTTTTAAATGCGGAAAAAATTTAAACCTATGATGTTTACAAAAAGAAAACCTACACTCTCAAACTCACATTAAATTACTACTCTTCAAGCTTTGGAGATTGAAGTAGTATCTGAGTTTAAATAACTGAAATTTTTTATTGATGATTCTGTCTTTTTTCAGGCTTTATGTTCAGTCGAAACTGGCATCTGGAAATAAGTTCTGTGGTAAGTTAAATAACAAACTGGGCCTTTTGTTTTTAGAGTCAAGTCCAATTTTTTTTTTAAGCGAGGAAAAGATAGTAGCAGCTACACTGTTGGATTATTGTGGTATCATTTATATGCAGGCACCTAAGCGTTGTTTACAGGCATTGAATTCGGTCTTTCATTGAGCATTAAGGTTTATCACAAATTCAAAAGCCCTTACCCATCATTTTTTATTTTACTCTCGGGTTGGTTGGCCGTCAATGTCATTCCATAAACTAAAACATATTTATTTATATATGAATTCATTTTAGTTTTACTTCCTTCATATTTACAGCAGAATTGCAACATCATTCAAGGTGTAATGAATTATGGTCTTCGCTCACAAGACTATTATCTTCGTCCCTAAAGTTTGAAGTAACATGAGTCAACACGCCTTTAGTTATGTCGCCCTATTTGACTGGATACAGTTACAAGATGCTTAAAATGTTTAAAAGAGTTGGTATCACTAACTGATTTTAAATGTATTTTAAAGGATCTAATTTCAAAGTTTGATATGTTTTGAGTAACTTCTGAAATGTAATTTCATTTAGTTTGTTTTATGTGTACCTAAATGTGCTACATTTTTTGTAAAAGAGATTTTAAATCTCAAGAGTTTCACTTGCTGGTTTAAATAAAGGTTTAAATTATATATATATTATTTGAGCCTGAATGGACCCCTACATTTTGAATCATTATGAAGTCTAAAAATGGTTTCTGTTTCAGTCTTTGTGGAAATATAAAGCAAACCACTGGAAGATGCTTTCTTGTTTGGTTAGCAGGTGCCCATGCTGAGTTCCCTCTAGGCACTGCAAGAGACAAGCATTAGTAATTTTTCCTAACATTGTGTCTGATTATTGATGGCTGAGGGCAGAGGAAATTTGTGATGGCTGGTCTAGCATTCACTCTCAGTGGTCAGCAGCTACTATTGTCTCTCTCGCTTTTTCCACTCTCTCTTATTTTCTCCCTCTCATTTTGTAACAGAGAGATGTTCTCTGTGAGGTTTTATTTTCTTTCAGTTGTCATGTAATAAAATCTATGCTTGATATATTGGAATAATATATTTATATAAAGTAATAACAGAATATATGTAGAAGTTTACTGGACTAGCACAAAGGAACACAATTTAGTGCAGTGCCATAACCATTATTTTTCAAGATGACTACTTCACCTAATATCCATTGTGACTGTCAGCTTTTTTAATGTCACAAGGCTTCAAGTGAACGGTCTATGAAAATGAGAATGCGACATCGGCCCTCCATAAAAACAAAAGAGATTCTTGCTTGTTGTCATTTTGAAAGATGCTGTTTTTGCTCTAGAAGCCATTGTGGCATGGCTGATAGAAATTAATTAAGTGATAATGTGGCTGCGTTCGTTCAACAGCAAAATGTGTGTTAGAGAGAAAGAAAAATGGACGCTGGAGATTACTCAGCAGTTTAATTAAAATTCCTGATGGAGTTACACATTAGAAACGCTCCTGAGAAACAAGTCAAGTTCGACTGACAATTGTGTCTCACTTGTCTAATTCGAGTGCAGAGATTTCACTTATACATATCATCAATCACAAACTTATGTTGTGTTCCAAAACTTTTAGCAAAAGGTCAGGATATAGTATATTTTCTCTATTTCATTCTTTTTGAGGCATAGCCATTACCTCCCAAACAGACTCTATTACAATGCTCTAACAAACCAAACTGAAGCGGAAAAATTCGACTTCTTCTCCTTTGAGAATCACTTTGTGGAACAGATTCTTCAGTTGCGTGAAAAGACAACATTACGACTCTTATCTCTCTCTCACTAGACTGAGACAATATGATTTGTTCGATTACAAGCTAAATTCAATCCCATGCTTCACAGCTGACAGACCACAGGATAGAATGCCAGTGTTGACACAAATCCTCCGATCCCAGATAATAGTCATGATTTGGGAAAACCTGCTCTTTCATCTGAAACAGATCAATCGGTGCTAGATGGCATTGTGATCAATCTGTTGTTTTTCATCTAGTGTTTGGATTAGATGAATATAGTTTTGTTATAATAAGTCAAATATATTCACATGTATCATTGATATTTGTGAAAGCATTACATCCAAAAGCAGCAAGATGGCTAGTGTGATATTATTAAACAAGAATTAGTATTTATTAATCATTGTAGACACAAAAGGCCTGTTGCTCATTATTTATTTTTTTCCGCTTTACCAGTAAAAAACATTTCCAAACAAAGTCACTGCAGTATCACAACTATGCATAATTCCTTAGTAAATCTGGACTTTAAAGGGATAGTTCACCCAAAAATGAAAATTCTGTTAGTAATTACTCACCCTCATGTCTTTCCAAACCCCTAAGACCTTTGTTTATCTTCAGAAAACAAAAAATTAAGAAGTTTTTGATTAAATCAGAGAGCCATCTAACCCTCCATAGACAGCAATACAACTGAAATTATCCCAGATCCAGAAACCTAGTAAAAAAAATTGGTAAAACAGTCCATGTGACATCAGCAGCTTGCGACATTACGAGAATACGTTTTTTTCCGCAAAGAAATAAAAAATAACATAATTTACACAACTATTCTTTTCCCTGGAGTTATGTCTTTTGTAATTTTGGAGATTACTTAAAGGGATAGTTCACCCAAAAATGAAAATGATCCTGTCTTTTACTCACCTTTAAAGCGTCCTAGGTGTATGTGACTTTCTTCTTTCAGATGAATCCAATCGGAGTTAAAATAAAAATTCAAGCCTTTGAATGGGTTTAAATGAGGGATATCTGTTACACTTTGGAAGACGTGAAATAGCGTGCATGTATTCGTAATAAAACGTTCCTCACACGGCTCTGGGGGGTGAATAAACTCCCCCCTGTAGCGAATCCAAGCATTTTGTACGATAAATATTTATATTTCAAACTTTTCTCGTACATCTGCTGTTTGTGGAAACCGGAAGCAGTCCTGGCGGGTGACGTAAAGCACATTGTGTTGCGTGATTAGTGACAAGGGTGGAAAGAGAACAAAACAAAACGCCAGCCATGAAGCACAAACTGAGGATTTGTGAAGACAAATGTAGGACGCTGTAAGCCAAGAGGAGACTGGTTTTCCTTTGACAAAGAAACTACATTTCCCAGAGGCACACACGCAATGCATACATCTGCCGGGACCGCTTCCAGTTTCAACAGTCAGCAGACATGCGAGAAAAGAGCTTATTAAATTTGAAATATGCATATTTATCGTACAAAACTGCATGGGTTCGCTACAGGAGGACTTTATTCACCCCCCGGAACCTTGTGAGGGGCATTTTATTACGAATACGCACATGTTATTTCACATCTTCCGAAGTGTAACGGATATCACCCATTTCAACCCATTCAAAGGCAAAAAAAACAACAAAAAAGTCCAGTTATAACTACACTCCGTAATAGCTTTTAAAAAGCAATTTTGTTTATAACCGTTCTGACTTTTAAACAGTGCTTGATATTTGCATATGTTTTTTCACTGCAGACTTGAAATTTAGTCAAAAGCATTTGTTTTAAGTTAAAAACAATGCATGTGTTTATTTCACAGAGCTTTATACTTCACAAGACGTTAATTGAAGCACTAGATTCATGTGGATTTCTGACAGCACCCATACTGCAAAAAGAGATGTACTGCAAAACTGGTAAGTGATGTACTGCAAAATTTTCCCAGACAGACAAATTTTCTTTCTGGATAAACCATTCCTTTAAGTTAAGCATTTGTAGACGTTGCAAAGATTCGAGCACAACATGCTAGTCTAGCTCATGTTTGCGTTGAAAACAAACGGAAAAGCAGCACTTTTTTTTTTTTTTCTATTGATCTTCACAATATCTAATTTATATTTTATGTTACCTAGAGCAAGACCTCTAGCTCCCCTCCACCTGGTGCCAGTCTAGTACATAACACTTACTTTTCACACCCAATCAATGATGGATAAAAATTAAGTCTTCTACATTTTACCCTTCGTTGAATATGTCGTATTAGCTCAGTAAATGGTTTGTGAACCCATTTCAAGTTGACTTTAGAGCACCTGCTTTTATTGTTCAACCTATAAAAGTGTGCTTTCTGTCTAAGCATGAGATTTTACTGAGATGTCACAAACCCATATCTGTGTGCTTTATCACTGCTCTTTTGCTTTCACTGCACTGCATGAAATTACATTCATTGCTAAAACTGGCTCACCATCTTCCACACAATCCAATTTCTAGAGAGCAAGTAGACCATGTAAGTAATTATAATGATCTCTCTGGTCTAACAAAAGGTGGTATATCATGATCTTTCTCATTTGTACGTCTTGTTGGGAGTCTTTTCTGTCTTTCATTAAAAAACTGTAATTTGAATTTGCTTTTTTGTAGCTGTCTAATAAGATTCCCAGCCTCATCGTTAGTTACATCAAATAATTATGAAAATAGGGTTTTTAATCCATATTATTGTAGCATTTTAGTGTACCCAAATCATGACATGCAGTAAATATTATGACAATCTTTGAAATTGGGAGGCAGACACTTAAAGAAGATTAGTAGCTGCAACAAACCGCCCTCTTGTCTCAACAAAGTTTGCATTTTTTTTCCTTTAGTGAGCAACTTGGTGGCAAACTAAACTTTGTTCCACCCCCGTCTGCCCTTTTTGCCAGACCCCTGCCATTCACAGTGAGTAATTAAAATTAATTAACTTGTCTGGTGTGTGCCTGAAACCAATTACCCCAATGTAAACTTGCTTGTCAACAAACAGTTTTCATGTGAGTGTTTTTGGGCAGCTTGTTAAGCTGCAGTGGCCTCTTCTGGGGGAGTGAGAGATGATGGATGTTTACCTGGACTGAGGTGGGCGAATCATGATTTGAAGCCCAACTTAATTGCAACATTTCGATTAGTGAACACCATGACAGCATGATCAAACACAGTGTAATGAATGTGCTTCTTTAGGAAGGAGTCTCTGGGGGCATCTGGAAATAAGTTCTGTGGTAAGTTAAATAACAAATATTTAATCAGTGTTTACCATTTATCATAAATTCTAACAAGAAGCTAGATGCTATTAATGTGGTCTTTTGTATTAATTAAATAAGTGTAATAAGGTCATATAGCTCTTTCCATGGTACAACTTCTGTCCATTTCTTTTTCTAAAACAGCAGAGAATATGCCTTCACACCATTTATTTATTTTACAAATACTATCAACATGGATCTTCGCTATGAAACAAATGTATTTCATTATTTTTAATGTAAGTTTATTAGTAATTTTGTGCCCAAAAGTCCCTACTCACTGCCTTTTTATTTTGGGGAAAAGCCCTCAAAGACTATAGAATACCCAAGACGTATCACTCGTATAGTTTTGAAAAACTACTTGCAAAGCTTGACATGACTGATCGATCACAGGAAGCCCCGCCTTCTGAATAAAATAGCCAATCACTGATTTGTAAAGTCAGCGCATCAATGCATCTGCCGTTAGAAGTTCCAGTTGTTGTGACCGATCTCGCCTGAGAAATAAGCTTTTTAGAACGCTATTTCAGCAAAAGAAACAATATTCATTACACAGTTGTTTTCACATATGAAATTATTATGAATAATTATTATTAATTATTAGTACATATGAAATTTTATCGTAAGCTTAGTGAACAGTTTTGGAGAATTTGATGTTTCCCCATTTAAAATAGCTGCACTTGGATGCCCGAGAGGCGTTTCAAAGATGGCCACCGAGTGGCATGTCTTAAACAGAATGATGTCCTTTTACTCTTATTACGTTCGAATTAGTCATGCATAGCCAGACCTTTAGACTGACGGCTGAAGGTCTGGAATTCATAGCGCCTTTCTTTGGCCAAGGCCTGCCTATGTCCGACATGTCAAACAACCAATCACAGTTCGTTTCATTCAGCGTCTTTTTTCAGGGCCTGGAAATGTCCCCACAACAACAGAACGGCGTGCAACAAGTCAGTCAGCATAGAAAATCCCGATGAGACGCTTGTGGTAAACATTTGTTAGAAGCATATATCACCACTTTTTAACACCCACAAGCAATTCTGGAGAACCGAACAGAATATTGAATCGGCCAGCTGCAATGTCAGCGTCTGTTGTTTCATGTTTGCCCGCAAACGCGGCTGATATCCCCTTCTCAGTTAGGTTCTTCACTTGATCTTCCATAATAGATAGGAGAGGACACACAACTAGTAAAACTTGATCTGCTGGGAATCCTTCTAAATGCTGACAAAGGGTCGGCCAGGATTGGAAAATAATATTCTTCCCAAATCCTGTCGGCAAACAGGCTAAAATATCTATTTTTGTATCCACTAAGTGCCTCAAACAAACCTCCTGGACATCTCTTAAAGAGTCTATGCCGTGATCCTTGCATACATTTGAGAATTCAACTTTTAGCTGATCTTGATAAATACTCATTGTCACTCATGTAAACACAACAGTTTTTCTTCCGCAATCACACATCTGCGCTTTGTTTACCGGCGGACCGAAAATAAATGCTACACTCGGAAATCCGATAAAATTCAACCAATCAGATGACGACTTCGATATTCCTGAAGGGTTTCCAGTGTACCATATGCATCATACGTGAGGCTGAGACTACTTTCGAATCAACTGTTAAGTTTTAAAATAATCCTGATTGTACACTGACCCCTAGTAAGGCAAAAGGCTTTGGTTTCTTTCCCTTCTGATGTGTGCTTGTATAGAAGTATGAGAGTAGAAGTTTGGTGAGTGGGTACCAGGGGCGTAGCCAGCAGAGATGGGCATAAATACATAGAAATGTATTTAAAATAAAAATACAAAATACTCAGTGGAAAAATGTATTTAAATACAAATACAAATACAAACAGTATTTTGTATTTTGAAAATACAAAATACATGTGAAATTGGCCATCAAGTACAGGCATCCCAAAATGCAAAACAAAAACATTTAAATGTGTACTACTGTAAGATATTTAATGGTTGTTAAGGATGTTTCTTAAACTGCATTTATTAGATTAAAAATCCAGAAAAACAGTAATTTTGTGAAATATAATTTAAATTTAAAATAAACGTTTTCTGTGTGATTATATTTTAAAATGCAATTTATTCCTGTGATACTGTCATGATGTGTAGCTGTGCTGTAGCTGTCTTGCTTCTCAGCAGGCAAGGAGACAATGAGGCAGAAACTTGAAATGCAATAAGCATTTAATCCAACATGACATGATGCAGGAAAGTTGACGAAAGTGCAGAGACAAGAGCGTACATACATGAATTCACATCAAACTACAATCAACGACTGACATCGAACGAAACACAGAGCATGGTTTAAGTGAACACATAATCAACAACACAATACAAGACACCTGGAAACACGGCTGGAAGGGAGCGAACCGCTAACGAGATGGGCGGGGTTACAAACAAGGCAAAACATGTGAAACAGAATCAAAACAAAACAAAGACAGCACAAGACAACGTGACATAACGCCCCCCTCTGGAAAGCATGTCCTCACGCCGACACTGGAACAACAAGGGGGCAGGTGCCCAAGAGGCCAACATGGGCAGAGTCTCAAGGAGGCCTCCCGGGCATGTTACAGTTCCTGGATGGCCACGGCGGATTGGGACCCTTGGGTGGCCACGGCGAATCGGCACACTTGGGCGGCCAAGGCGGTTCTGGCCCTTCAGGTTGCCATGGCGGTTTGATCCCTGTCCCACCCTTCCCTATCATGACCCAGGTACATCTACCCCCCAACGGCACTCCAGGCCATGATGTGGAAACCAAACCTGCACACGGCTCCCCGAACCGTGATTCTGTTGCGTATTGGAAACCGCAGGGATTAACTCTGGTTACTCGGACTCCCACTCCACATCCAGAGTGGAAAATTGTGGACCGGAGTCCGTGGGTGACTGGATCAGCCCTCCCAGCCGAACTTCAGGAACCGGATCTGGAATAGGTGGACTGGAATTTGCGGGTGACTGGATCGGCCCTCTCGGCCGAACTTTAGGAAACCGAAGCAGGAAAAGGCAGTCTGGAATCCACAGGTGACTGGATCAGCACTACTGGCAGAACTTCAGGAACCGGATATGGAATAGGCGGACTGGAATCTGTGGGTGACTGTCCACAATCTTGTTCCAGAGTGGGGATCAGCAGAAAAGAATCCACGGTAGCTGGGCTCGGCGCTCCTGTTGATGTTCTGGACCCGGAACGGCACTCGGCGAATTGGGATCTGCAAAAGTCTGTGACAGTGCTTCTAGCCGTGAAGGCGGACTGGAGTCCGGAGAGATGTGTGCAGTCCACTGCTTGTTCTCGACAGGGCTCTCCGATAGTGTTTTCACATTTTGCGGCAGCCATCCCGTTTGTGCCTGGACCGTCATGCTGCAGAGGAAAACTGCAGATCTTCATCTCAGTCCTGCAAGGTTTGAGAACTCAACAGGGCAAAAACAGGTGCTACATACACCATACAGGCATACACCATACATACAGGCACCACATAGAAACGCCCGCTCACTGGACCCACTGCAGTTTGCGTATCATTCAAACCGTTCGACGGACGATGCCAACTCCACCACACTCCACCTGGCACTGACACACCTCGACAAGAAGGACACTTACGTCAGAATGCTGTACATAGATTTTAGATCAGCATTCAATACAATCATCCCCCACAACCTGATCGGGAAGCTGAGTCTATTAGGCCTGAACATCTCCCTTTGTAACTGGATCTTGGACTTTCTGACCAAAAGACCGAAAGGCTGTGTGCTCAGTCCCCTGCTGTTCATGCTGCTGACTCATGATTGTGCAGCCACACACAGCTCCAATCATATCATCATGTTTGCTGATGACACGACCGTGGTGGGTCTCATCAGCAAAAACGACGAGTCAGCATACAGAGAGGAAGTGCAGAGGCTAACAGACTGGTGTAAAGAAAACAACCTGTCTCTGAACGTCGATAAGACAAAAGAGATGGTTGTTGACTTTAGGAGGACACGGAGCGACCACTCCCCACTCAGCATCGATGGCTTTTCTGTGAAGATCGTCAAGAGCACTAAATTCCTGGGTGTCCATCTGGAGGAGAACCTCACATGGTCCCTCAACACCAGCTCTCTGCACAAGAAAGCCCAGCAACGTCTTTTCTTCCTGAGAAGGCTGAGGAAGACCAAGTCTCCACCTTCAATCCTCACCACCTACTATAGAGGAACTATCGAGAGAATCCTGAGCAGCTGCATCGCTGTCTGGTTTGGGAATTGTGCCACATCAGACCGCAAGTCCCTACAGTGGATAGTGAGGACAGCTGAGAAGATCATCGGTGTCTCTCTCCCCTCAATCGAAGACATCTTCACCACACGCTGCATCCGCTAAGCCACCAGCATTGTGGCTGACCGGACACACCCCTCACACTCACTCTTCACCCTCCTGCCATCTGGAAAAAGGTACAGAGGCATTCGGGCACTCACATCCAGACTGTGTGATGTGCACAGTCACACACACACACACACACACACAACCACTCACCTTAATAACGTTGGGACTGAACTGAAAAACACACACACACAAGCACAAACACACTGATCAATAACCATCTAAAAACTCTACATAACAACTGGAATTGCTCTCGTGCGCTATATTTGTTATTTGTCTTATAGGTCTGCTGCAACCAGCTAAATGTTTAATCTCCCCCATCGCACTATCTCCAATTAAATGCCGCACTGTAACACATTATGCGGTTATGTTGTCACTTTTGTCTGCACATTTGCACTTGCACTTTGTTGTCTTTGTCTTTTTTCTGTATAGGACTTTAGATAGAATAGTTAGATAGTTTCTTTTAAATTATAATGTTAATCCGGTTGTCTCTTCTTAGTTAACTAGCTAGTCAGTTTTTTTGTTTATTTATGTTGTAACTTGTCATATGTAGCACATTGGTCCTGGATGAACGTTGTTTCATTTCATCGTGTTCTAAACTGTATATGGTTGAAATTACAATAAAAGCCTACTTGACTTGAACATAATTGTTTACTAAAAATAAAACATTTCTAAACTGTAAATCTATGCTATGACATTTTGTTCCTTTAATAGACCCTTGGTTAAAAAAAGGAAGAAAGAAAAAATCCAAAACTTTTAAACAGTGGTGTAACAATAAACTACTGTAACAGTAGTTTTGAATATTATTATCTATTTTAAATAAATGCTTCTCTTTTTAATATTTTAATGATCAAAGAATCCTAAAAAAAACTGTTAAGCAGCTCAACTGTTTCCAACACTGATAATAAAAAAATCTGCATATTAGAATGATATCTGAAAGGTCTGAAAGTGACACTGAAGACTGGAGTAATGATGCTTTGTATCACAGGAATAAATTACATTTTAAAATATATTCACACAGAAAACAGTTATTTTAAATTGAAAGAATATCTGACAATATTACCAATTTTTGTTCTGGATTTTTAATCTAATAATCTAATTTAATCTAATGCAGCCTTGATGAGCATAAGAAACATCTTTAAAAGAACGTCTAGGTCATGTACATAACGTTTCATATGGGCCAGATTGCCTTTGAGCTTTAAACAAAAGGCCAATGAATATTGGCGTGCATTTGATTGTGCTCCGGTGCACCTAATCACTGCGTGAGTATAAGAGGGCACGAGCGGAATGCACATGCAGGTTTTCGCTGAAGAGCCGAGTTGGCGTCAGCACGACCTCCGTTCCTTTCTTCAGGGAATGTGGGTTACGTACGTAACCTAGACGTTACCCTTTCAGTCGAATCACTTAAACGTTACATATGGGAACACCAATGGAACAGGCCACAACTCTAAGGCTGCTTTACACAGAGACCCCCCGCTGACAGACGAGGTCTACTTTTCAAGTTCGTCAGCAGAGGATCTGCGCGTAACCTTCCCAACCCTCTGTGGCCCAAGAAGGGGGCAAGGCTCTGGACAGGAGACGAGGTTGACCCCTGCATGGAGACGCGCTGCACGGACACAGATGGACCACCACGTGTTCCACTTGGGGAATCCCCTCGTAACCCCTGGCTGCACCGCCATAGAGCACGGAGAGGGCCGAAGGGCTTGGGCGCAATCGTGACGAATAAGGGGCTCGCCACAACTTGGTCAGCTCTCCGTGCACCTCCGGGAAAAAAGGCACTGGGGGAGAGCGCAGCAGTGCTGCATCTCTGGCCCCCAGAAACCAATCATCCAGCCGCGAAGGGTTGGCAGCAGGCACACGGGCACCTGCAAACCGATTTCTAGCAGACGCAGCAGGGCAACGGCTGTCCGGCGCGGCAGCCGCCTCACCATCAGACTCACCCTCTGATGATGCAGAAGACATCTCATCCTCACGGGGTGCCCCGAAGGACAGGGCCTGCCGTAGCAGGGGGAGGGGTCTCCTCCGAGAACACCACGGGACTGCGCGGTGGGTCAGAAGTTCACGCAGCTGGAGCACTGGACGAAGCATTCTGAAGCATCACCTGGAGGTCCCCCAGGCGTCTCGACGTGGCAGCCATGAACTTTTTACGGTCCAACGACTTACCACGGGAAGAGCGCGAGGGGAACCTGCTCACGAGTGAGAGGCGCGACCTCAACGCAGCCAAGGTCATCCGCTCACAATGATGAGCGTGTTCTCGGCCCAGACACGACAGACAGCGCTCGTGACCGTCCGACGAGGTGAGGAAACTTCCACACCCAGAAACGTACAGCCGGATCGACATCCCGCTATAGAATGTGTCACCAACAGTAGGAAAATTGCTCTTTTTCCTGGTCGCCCAGGGAAGACCCAAATGCGGCAACTCAGGGGTCTATGCTCACTGGATATATCGAAGACTGGCACAGCCGGCCTTGAAAAAGGCCACCAGATCGCAGGATCCGCTGACAGCTGCCCAGAAACGCTGTCAGACGAGAGAGCTGGTCTTGCAGGAACTTCTCCAACGATCACCTTCACCTTCTCGTAGAACCACTCGAACGCCCAGGGATCTCCAGCTCCAAGCAACGACTCTGAAGCGAAGCCTGCATGTGCACTGTGTGCATGCCCTCTTATACTCACGCAGTGATGAGGTACACCTGAGCGCAATCAGTGCACGCCAATATTCATTGGCCTTTAGTAAAAGCT
>JAUMHI010000031.1:1641756-1662172 GCA_032359435.1 Enteromius unitaeniatus
AGCCATCAGCCATTTTTTTTTGTTATAAACAATTAAAATCAGCACACAAAGTACATATCAATGTACAGTATGGTACAATTTATACTCATAAATCCTCACTCATACGAATTTGTACAAATAAACCACTTCGCAAAATATCTATAAATTGCTGTAAGATTGGGCTCTCCATAATAACCTTAAATGCACTCTAATTAGATCAGAAATGTGGATCATAGGGCTCAGTCATGACGTACATCTTCACGAAATCAACATGTCCAGCCTTTTTGCAAATTTCCTAATTACACTACATCAGTGTGAGAGAGCAGCACCCCTCCATGTCCTCATGAGAGACCCTGCAGGCGTTACCCACTGTCACAGATTAATTAACCCAATGTGGGTCCCTTGAACTCTGACAGATCAACCTACAGTCATTACTTTCCACCTGCTTAATCAGCTTTCCCATGATGACCTTCATCTCCTCAGGATCGCACACATGCAACTTGTCCCTTCCAACATGATTGAACTCCACTGAAAGAATAATAGACAACACTGCCCAAACAGATTTTGGTAAATATCTAGTGGATTCCAGCCACACAAGACCATTAAAGTGTGAATGACATTTGAAGGACTCAGTGCCCTTTAAAAAGCAGGTGCATCCTCATATGGGGTTCAAAGGTAGAGATGCAATTACAGAGATGCACAGCCTCCAGCTCTATTTGTCATCATAGTAAGTCTGATATTTGAGTACAGGCTGCGAATGGCTCTCTGCAACTCAAGCCAAGAAGCCCCAGATGCAATAATGTCATCAAAAAGGATTGCTGGGAAGGTTTCCGCTTCCTCACTACTCAGAGGTTCACAGACACCAAGCCATGATTAATGTTAGGCTTTGCCAGAAAAGAGTGCTCTTGGGAGAACAGGAACTTCAAGCTTCAGCTTTTCCATGAATATGTTTTTGATAGCAGAGTGTCTGAAATTGTCTTAGAAGCTCCTTTTTTAAACATGAAGAGAGAGGTGCTGAAATATGTATCATGCCTCCTCTGTCCACCCCACAGAAGAATATTAATGACTTATCCGAGGGAGGTCTTGGTTATGTGACCAATCCAGATTTTCTATGAATGTCACAGGCAAAATCTTTGGAGGAAGTTCAGTAAGAATGAGCGATGCACCAATTTTGCACAGTGTCTGAATCACTGATGGACTTATTCAAATTAGGTACTGGTAAAATCGTCAAATTAAATTTCAATAGCACAAAGAGTTGTGAATAAGGTACAATATATTAAGCCAAAAAATGGAGGCATGTTTGTGCCAAAAATAAAGACTAACTTAACTTCAATACACATTGAAATTTCATTATATTTTAATAAATAACACATTTTTCTGCACGTAAAGTAATACCGCTTACTGTCACTTTTAATGCATATATTGCTAAATGTAAAGTATCAGTTTCTTTCAAACAGTGCTTAAAAGTAAAACTGAATAGAATAATTGCTTGTAAGTTCCATAGCTGGTCTGATATTGTTATGACACCAGAAAAGCCTTTTATTGACGCAATAAAATTACTTTGGCAAAACCCTACCAATAAGTGGGTGCAAACTTTTTTGACAATGCACTGGCTATTTTGAGTAAAACCTGCTGATATTTGTCTAAGCAGAGTTTAAGACCACATCCTGTTTAATTCATACCTCTAGGCTGACCTGCCACAAAGCTACAGTTTGCTTTGTGTCTTGGTTTCGGCCTGTTGTAGAGTCCATTTCTTGAGGCACAGCCTGTGGGCTCCAGGGGATGGAGCCATTATTGTTTGCAGAGGCTTTTATAAGTGATGTAAAATACACACGACCACCCGATGCCCTTTATACATTTATCCTCGAGGAAACAGAAACATTTCCAGCCATTGCTATTAAATTCATTCAATTGCTGCATATGGACGGAGAAAGAGATCGTATAAATATATATTTATGAAGTCATTATATAAATCTCCCTCACGCTTTATAATAACACACCATAATTCCATTTTTCTTTTCTTAACATGAAAAGCAAAAATAAAAAAGTTGATGTTAGGTAACTGAAAAAGAGACATAAAACGGGTTATAAAGGAACCTGTAGATGCCAACAACATTGGATATTTCAGCAGAAGCCTGCAGGATAAACCTGATATTCTCTGCTCCCAGTCACCTCCACATATCACATTGATTTTTGAAGCCATCACCACCCTGAAGGGGACAGGAAAACGAGAGAGAGGAACTCTGCTTATTTCTGACTGATAAAACTTGACCAAAGCTCTGGCTCTGAAATAGACTAACCTCCTGTTTTCCTCTGGAAAATGGACACGGTTAAGGAAGGTTCACGGGTCAAGGCTTTGAGCATTTCAAAGCTGTTTTTTTTGTCATCTTGGCAAAAGGATATCCTGCAGTGTTTAACTAGACACAGAGCTATAAAACAGAGGACACTGTAACGGACACTAGTGAGAGCGGCTAAAATAACAGATCTCACACAGAGATTATTGAAAATAGGCAAAGTCATGGACATAAGATATCCTTTGTCTGATCTTACTGTAAATTATAGATGGGCTAAAGACATAATAGCACTGTTCCAATACCAACGCCTCACTGTCTACTGTCTATATAGGCATCCTAACTCTAAAAGTGACTCATTAAGAATCTTTCAAACTTGACAAGGACCCCCAAATATGATGATCTCCTCATGATCACTTTGCTAAAATAAAAAGGACTCACATATACTGACATTCAAATAATGTTTTTTATTTAAGTAAATGAATACCTTTATTCGGCAATAACAGATGCCTGTAAAGATGTCCTTGTTGTTACAAAATATAAAAAAAACATCTATAATTCTAAAAAATAATAATTCAAAAAAAATATGCTTGAGCACCAAGACTGGAGTAATAGAAAACAGTTTTCCCTGTACTTTTTGATTATACTGTATAAGAATAATAATATATATTGTGTCAAAAGGGTAATTATAATAATAAAGTGTGCATAGTATAGTCACAAATATATATATATATATATATAAACACAATATATGACAAAAACAACAGGTTATTTATTATATTATTGAAAAATGAAAAATAGTTATTCAAACATTACCTGGTGGAAAATTAATATTATTATTTATTAAAATAAAGAATAATATGTATTGGGCTATCTACTCAATCTACATGTATTTCTGCACAGAAAAGCCTTCACTTTGGGAAGCATACCGATGATGCCTTAAATTGCTGCCTTTGTAGGCAGCTCACTGAGACTTTGGAACAGAGAAAATGACTCCCTTTGTTGAAAAAGGCTGTGTGAGACATCTGCTCATTCTGGCTGAAGAGGAAGGAAGGCAAACAGGAAGAAGAAGTCTAAAAAGCAAAGAAGCTGTTAAAGAACAATTCAGAGCAGCTTTTGAGACCCACTGTGAACAAACATCCCTGAAAGAGCAATGGATTATTGCATAACATCCATCAAGATTGTTCACTAACTCGGAATTCAGAGCATGAGAGTATACAGGAAATTAACCTCGCATCCTCCCTGAACAGTGCAAAGAATGGAGGCCTCACATCTATTCTGTCATCTATGGACAAATACCTCCAGCTTTTGGAAATGGAGATGCTGCTGACACAATACAAGCCTTTTGAACCAATCTGCTATAAAGCAGGTGTTAAAAAGTCTCCAGAAAAATAATAAAAACACGTCTGTGTGATTACATCTGCTATACCGTGGGCACACAGGGAAAATACACAAGGTTTTCTATTGATCCACAATTTCTTTGAAATTATTTTAGCCACTGTTTTTTCTCTTCAATGAAGAAAGTGAATTTCAGCCCCCGTTATGCTCTGAAACACAGTTCAGTAAAGAAAAGCTGATAAAATTAGATAAAATGTTGAATTGATGGCCCAAACAAAACATTAAAAACAACCACATATAAATAAACATCTCTTATAAAAGTTGGCATATAAGAAAAATCCATGATATTTACATTCAATATGCTTTCAAGGTTGGTAAAAAGTTAAGACACAAAAACATTTTCTGGCTACAGATACATTTGATGTTAACAACTGATATTTTGGTCTTACCTTAAAAAAAATACATAAAGTAAACTAAAGGTTATAGCCACTAAGGATTTTTTTTCATGTTTTTAAAAGAAGTCTCTTTTGCTCATCAAGACTATGTTGATTTAATAAAAAAAAAATGAATAAAATAATAATAATAAATAATAACTATTTGTATTTTCTATTTGAATTTACAATTAAAATATAATTGATTCTTGTAACACAAAGCTTTCAGCATTATTACTTCAGTCTTCAGTGTCACATGATCCTTCAGAAATCATTATAATATGTTGATTTTGTGCTCAAGAAACAGTTCTTAATATCCTCATCAATTCTGAAAACAATTGCTCTGATTAAGTAAATAATCTTTTGGAAACAGTATTATGATTTCAGGATTCTTCAATGCAAAAAAAGTTCAAAATAACAGCAGTTACTTGAAACAGAAAGCTTTTCTTAACAATGTAAAAGTCTTTGCTTTAATCTTTCATCAATTGTATGCATTCATGCAGAATAAAATTACTGAAAAAAAACTGATCTCAAACTTATGGCAATATTTAAAAAGCAGAATATGCTTTGCAGAATATAGCAGTCTATGCTGAGCACCTAAATTATGTGGAAAGTACCTAAATATTATAAAACCTGAACTGATAGTAATATACTCTATCAGACCATAGTCAAAATTACCTGATCATGTAATAAAGAAAATATGAGATGCAGGGCATGTGTGGTACAAGTCTGCAAAAAATCTCTGTCATCCCACTGTGGTAATAAATAGCAAGTAATAAACCCAAATGTCCGTTCACCTTAACTTTCTTGGTGGAGCTGAAAGTTCAATATTGAATAGGAATACACTGCAATAATGGAGGTCCCCCAAGGGAATCATAGGGCAAACACTATACCTTACTATGATTATAATGTTATATTGTCCCAGTTTATGAGCTTGCTAAATTGCCTTCCGCCTGGATTGAGAAGCCTCTCAAATTACCTCGGTGGGGCAAATATTTAAGACCGAAGCACAGTCAACTCAAATTCATAAGCGCTAGAGGGCTTCATAAATTTCAAAGAAAACAGATTCACTTAAACAAGCGGGATCAATATGTGATAGAATACTAGAGAGAGACGAGAGGAGAGAGGCAATTGGCAGTTCTTTCAGTCTTTCGAGTTCACATGCCTTGAAGGTATCAGACCTTGGCTGGAGACACGGAAAGAGCCACAGCTGAATGCATATAAGCAGCAAAACAAACGCGCCGAGCATAACAATTTGAAGCTTTTTTTTTCTTTTTTTTCAAAATTATCCCATTAACACAATGGAACAGGTCTGTGATCGGCACGATTCATCAAACTGTCAGCGACATGACTTGTCAGTGTTGTTCTTACAGGCTTACATTTCATGAGTGGAAAATCACTGGCAATTTTCAGTTGCCTTGTCAATTTCGGTTGTAATTGAACATGGAGCAATGCTCCGAATACCTATTAGGTTTTTCTTAGCGGGTATAACGGCACTAACGATTAAAAGGAAAACAAATGTGTAAAGGAACCCTATTTTAAACCACGCCACTGACACGTAACGCTAAAGATTTAACATCTGTTTCTAGACAGTATCATTACAATTATTAACAGTTTTACTGCAAACAGCAGCATTTGACTAGCTCTAACTGGACCCATTAGTAAATAAGCGGAAAACAAACAAAGGCAAACATATTTTCACTCGATTCCTCATGCTTAATTAGAAAACATCTCAAAAGTTGGATCATTCTCTTGACAACTGCGCACTTGATTACCATGGCAACAACCTTGCTATATCACCACCTAATTATGACTAATTATCTGTTACTGAGGGAAGTAATCAGCACTTGCCATTGGCTCCAGAGAGATGATGATTAAATGCTGAAAAACACTGAGGAACTTACCAGCACAAGATGTAGATACGATCGTGATGATTCTCGATTTAACCAAAAAGTGGGGTTTTCAAATTATTGGCTGTTAATGGGACATTCGATTAAAAGGAAACACTCTGTCAGATATGTTTTGTATGAATCATCTTTAATAATTTGGATTTAGTAAAGAAGTTCTAATCCCTAACATGGTAGCATTCCCACCCGTTACAAATGGATTCGCCACACTGAGTCATTCATGACATGTCAATTAACTTAACGTGACGGCCGTTAATCTTCAGTGCTTAAAGAAAAAGATGATGAAAACTCCTTTCAATGCATTTAAATCAGCAGGCAGAAAATGCACTAAATTGCTGAAATAATAAGTAAAAGTAAAAAGATGGCAATTACACAAGCCTCCCCTCTGGAATTTGACTTAACTACAGCCTATTAGCAAGACTACACTAATTTACGGCACTATCAGACTCCTCGTCCACATTTCCAAAGCCAATTTGCAGCTCAAGACAAGCAGAATGGACCTTTAACCCGGACAAGAAAGGGATGGAGCCAGAAGGCAAACAAGCTGAGCAGCAAAAGGGAAAAAAATATTCACACAGTACAGATGAAAGTTTTCTGTATGACCCTACTAACCTGTTTGATGTCTGGATCAGTCTCCTATCCAACATCATTATGGGAAGGATAGCTTTACGTTCAGCAGAACTTGAGATAACAGTTCTATCCCTGACATAATGTTTGGGGAATGAATAACATTCTAAAATTCTGCAATACTTATTTAATACAAATCCCAAACAAATCACTACTTTCAGTAATTCACAAACAGATCACAATCAAACAAACTGTTCTTTGTAAAATATACAGAACAATTACTATAGATTCCCAAACAAATGATTCTTATGAGTCAGCTCTTCCTTTAGTATCAAAAACAACCATAGGGGGCACAATCGATGCTGTCTGATTCTCAAACAAATCACTCTAATAAATGTTTTCTTTAGTATATCAAAAACATGACAACTGATTTGAAAAAAAAATCCAGTGCAACCTGATACATGTATGTATGAGAAATAATGAGTTCTTCTGAGTGATTTGAACTTTATACTGTATACTATAACAAACTGCAATATAATCTACTTCAGTGTAGTTACTGACTGGCAGCATTGGGAACGTTACTTTAAAAATGTAATTAGTTATATTTACTAGTTACTTCTCACAAATAGAAACCGAGTTACATCATTATAAAAGTAACTAATTATCATGGAAAGCAACTATTCATATACAGTAAGTCAAATAACTTGGATCTCTCCAATATAAATGTTAAATGAATGAAAAGGACACTAAATAGTATAAATTACTATTATATAACATTGTACACTAATCTACATTATTTAAATGTTTCTGTGGGACAATATATTATATATTGTAATATATTATTGCAAATATTGTCAATTTGATATTGTGCACATTTTGTATTATAAGATGGTAGAGCTTTAGTAATTAGAATAACCATTAATGTACAAGTTTTGACTGAGCTTAAGACTTGTGGTTGTTCTTAAGATATTGTTTGTCATTTAGCTTTTCTATAAAAAATAGGGGAAAACGAAAAAATAATTGTGATAACCAACAAAATTTGAATACTATGAATGCTGCTACTAATAACAATATATAAAGCATTAGGATTAATGAGCTGCTGGGTTCATGAATAATAATCGCGTAGTCTGCGTTCACTCACATTTATTGGCTGAATTGAAAACAGGGACGACAATAGGTGAGCACCAGCCAAAAGGATTGTCATTAGCGCATTAATCCCGCCCACTACCAGAGAAACCAGCAGTTCTGAAAAGCTAAAGAATTCTAAGGGAACTAAAGGAACAAAGAATATCGTTTCCACGTCGGCGACCCATGCGCCTTCACACCAGAGTTTACGATACGTCGAATACAGGTAGGTTACACTGCGCATCCTTTAAGATGCACTAAGCTATAAACAATAGTGAGGCAGCATTTTACTGTCAGTAATGGTAACGGCATTGTAATGGGGGAAACAGTAATTCATTTGATAACTCGTTACTGGAAAAAATAACGCTGTTATTAACGCTTTTAATTTATAATGTCATTATTATTCCCATCACTGCTGACTGGTAATTCGTGTGACGTGTGTACAGTAGTTAAAGATAATCTTTAGCATATTTTATAACAATAAATAACATGTTACCACAAAAGAACTGCACTTCCCAATATTTATTCATTAAAAGAACTGTTAATAGTATCATTAAGGAACCAGAATTACTGGCTGTCTTGCAACTGGCGGTATATAGAAAATGATCAGGTGTTGCAAAATTTGACGCTGTAAGGATTAGCAATTCATTGCATAAACCTTATTAGCCATTTGTGAAATCAGATTGATCATGAATGCTCTCAATTCAGCATCTATACCCCAGAACTAAAGTATTCAAGAAGCATGACTAAGGCAATCATTTATTAATTTGTCAAGGTAATACTTCAGCTAACGATTCTCTGCAGATGGAGGAAAAAAAAAAGTCAAAGCTCTTAAAGCCAGACTCTATTTGCATTCTAATACCCCATGTCAGATTAACAAGAAAACCCCTGCCATGCAATCACACGTATAAACCTGCCTAATGTTATATCGACAAATATATTTGGTTTCAAAGATAGAGTTTTAAAGGATTTGAGAGGCTTTCATAGAAAATGAAGAATATGTGCATGTGTTTCACTGATATTTGAAAATCAAATAATTGCAACAGGGGGGAAAATCGTATAATCAGGCAACAAATAGATACTGTAAAATTAATTCATCCTGATTTATTCTACAGCTATGATTTAAGAACAAGTGGCCCACCGTCTCAGTACTTCTATTGAAAAAGTCTATAATTAATCCAGTAAATCCAATAACAAGATCTCAAGTCTGGATTGAAATTTCAGATCCTGAAGACCTATTAGCTTGGGTCTGACCACAACATTAATCTCATAGCCATCACAGAGGACTGACTATGCATGGAACTCCATCAAGATATTACTTGACTTTTCCATGCTGGAGTTCAACGTGGAGTCAATTTGCTTTTCTTAAAAGAGATAAAGGATTCCATAGAGGTGGAGACCAATTAGCCTTGAGGTTAACAATGTAAGAATAACTACCCTTTCTCCTAATGGCCTATTAGCATCTGAGTGTGTCCAGAATGTCTATAGGTGGCTTTGGGCTAATGGTATTTTTTTTTTTTTATTCAGAGGCAGAAATGAGCTTTCATAGATGTCAAATGCGGTTCTTTTAAACATTTTATTAATCATATTTATTATAGAATCTTAAAAACACTGATCACAGTATCCACAAAAATATTAAGCAGCACAGCTGTTTTCAACATTGCTAATAGTAAAAAAGCTGTCTCTGTCTGTATATGTAATAAATAAATGAGATTACCCAAATGTTGTGCTCTACACAGAGTTCTGTGCAAAATTCACAAGTGCATTGCAAGAAAAACTAGAGATGTTTATCTTCATAATCGTTCATCAAAATATAATAACTTTAGCTTTTCTTAAAATACTAGCTATAAAACAGAAACCTGAGTGTTAAAGAGTAACTCTGGGACGTGATGCAACTTTACCATATTGCTAAAACTGGTGCTGATTGATCATACAGTATTTAAACGTATAACACTAAACATTAAGTAAATGATCAAGTACAGTAGGTGCTGCTCTGCTAGAAAAACAACACATTTTTTTAAAAAAAGGCTGATGAAACTTTATGAGATCTCCATGTAACAGCCATTGAGTCTGTGTGGGGGAAGAATGTCAGCTCACCTGATGCAATGTCCACACGCATGTTTTTCTGCTGGGTGACGTTAATGTGCGCTGTGACTTTTCCATCGTTTAGAGCCAATTCCAGCATTCCATCTGCCAAGGAGCTGAACAAGAGCAGGCCGCTGGGGTTCCAGGTACGGAACTGGAATCCCACAGACACCATATTGTGGTCCCTCCTTCCTGGCAACTGCAGAAAGCTGGTGCCATTGAAGAAGACGGGGAACGTGTGTGTGTCCACACAGGAGAACGTCAGGTTGCGCTAAAAAAATTAGTCAAGAAATAAATTATGTACCACTGTAAAAAAATATAGTTAACCCAAAACAGCCTGTTACAAACTTTTTTCAAAATATCTTCCTTTGTGTTCATCACAACAAATAAATTCATACAGGTTTGGAACTACTTGAGGGTGAGTAAATGATGACAGAATTTTCATTTTTCAACTGTTTATGTCTCAAACAATTTCACGGTTGAACTTAGACCAACTAAAACCAGCAAAACAAATGTCTCTATACAGCATCAAACTTGATGTAGCACACTGCATATTGTATTTCTCAGATGCAACATTTTTTAATAAACATACAGTACAAAGCTGTCATATAAAGTGACTAGAAAATAAATCTGCGTTTGAAATGGTTAAGGACCTTTCATGTGGAACATGGGCTTAAAGAAAGATCTCTCAAAGTGCTGCTACAGCATGTTCCCAACAACGCCGTCGATTTCTGAACCTTAAGCTTGGAATAGGGGTTGCAACGATGAAGGGTTTTATTCATAACTCCCTACTGTAGCTCTACGTCCTTCTGAATGGTAATTTCAAGGCACCGAATGCACTTCAGACTTATTTCTAATATGGAGAACCTAATCAGTCTCATCACAATGAAATAGAAAAGTGCACTCACCTTCCTCAGCGCTTCATAACAGAACCTCCGCCCATGTGATGTGTTTTATCAACCTTGAACATAATCCCTCAGACATGAATAATAATTCAGAGCCTGTCTATGGTGGACACATGTCAAATTCAGAAAGGAGGAGAATTGCGCTATATTCTCGCTATTAAAGAGATTCAACCAAGAAATGAAAATTCTGACAATCATCAGCTCATCTGGTTCTGAACCAGTATGACTTTCTTTTTTCTGTGGAACACAAAAGAAGATATTGTCAAAAATGTCTCTTTTTTGAAAAATGTCTGTTTTTACAATGAAAGTCTGTTTTGGACCTCAGTGACATTCACTGAGTTTTAAATATCTTCGGTTGTGGAATAGAAACTGAATGACATGATGGCGAGTAAACGATGATAGAACTTTCTTTTTAGATTACATTTTGTGCAGTACAAGCTTGGTTGGTTTATTTGTCGAAAACTAAATCTCTGGAACATAAACATGAATCTAATTCAACCAAATTTCCATTTAACATAATTCTTGTCTGATTTTCTATGACATGCTAGTGTAACTGTACGGCAGAGATCAGATTGTAATTTTCATCAGAAAAACACATTGTGTCTCTTCATGTTTGTGGTTCCATTAATGAACCACAGAACACTGATGCTTATCAGATATTATGTCCAATTATTTCATTCTCCGTATTATCACAGGCAGTGGAAATTAGACTATTATCAGTGCTGACACCAGTCATCAAGTTTGTGTAGATGATTAACATTCCCATCAGCATGTTGAAACAAATGAAACGGATCCATACAGCATAGATATGAGCTCCATCAAAATCATGTCTGAATGGCTCTACATTCTGAAGAGTCAACCTTTCACGGTTCTTCATGGTCATACACCTCCACAAAACCCTCCAGGCAAAAACAACCCACCAAAACATGTTAAATATGCACAGAACTGTCATGAACGGAAAAGTTATGCACTCAGACTCTGATTAGTCAGATATGGTTTGTGGAACTGATTGAAAAGGGAACAGACTTACGAAACTAGAAGTGTCCAGTTTTTTTCTTCTGGCCAGGTCAGTGATGTTCTCTCCATTGTAGTTGATGCTTTCCATGCAGCCTTTGAAGTTTCTTCTACCTCCTGAGACTGGTTTCCCAGAATAAGGCATTCCTCCAAAAGTCAGCTACATGGAAAAAAAGCAGACATAAGTCAGAAAAAACGTATTAGAGAATTGCAATCCACCCAGACTAACACAACAATACAGCATATATATGACAATATATACATCACCTACAAAGTAAACAGTGCACAATATTTTTTATCATTAGAAACGCATCATTATTGTAAAAGTATTTTATATATATATCCAACAAATAAAAATATGCATGTTTCATTTTAAATTAAAAAGTTAATAAATATTTAGTTTGTTAGTTTATGAAAATGCAATGATTCACTTTTTTCTATATATTTTTCTTATTTCCTATTTCCAAAATCAGCTGATTGTACACTTGGAAATGCAACTGAAATATGACTGTGATATATAATTAACAATATTATTATTACTTCTCAGCCACACTTATCAACTTGCGGCAATGAAGTAAAATTATACATATTTTGTCAAATCAGATAATATCTAGCTATTAAAAGATGCCTAGTAAGTACTATTATTCAAACTATTTCAAACCGAGCCCAGAAAGAAGGACTAGTGCTTCAACAAAATAGTCGATAAATGCAATTGTTTGTAAACGCAGTCTGCGCTCCAGCAGAAAACGACTCACCGGTTTGGATCCGTTCTCGGCTCAATTAATCAGATACTTTCACTTTAATTGGGGTCAATTTGTCTTAGACCAACTGAGCTGTAACCAGCTCTGTATCATCCAACAGTGCCAGGAGCGTCTGTGCTCAATTGAATAGATAAGCATTTGCTTTCAGACCATATTCTTTACGTTGCTGAAAATCAATTTCCTATACATTCTTGCTAATATGCATTATTTCTGTTTGATAACATTAATATCCTGCTACATGCTATTAGTGTGGATTAATCCTGCATATGCAGGGAAGCAGATTTCAAACGTTCCATGCTGAAAAGAATGACAAGGGATAAAAATCCCACTGCCAGCAAAGTTTATCACAAAGCGAACCTTCCTGAGACAAAATGTCTCAGTGTGACTTCACAGCTTTTTATCAAGCCTAAGCTTGAGATCTTTGGATTGGGTGACAGCTGCAATGTGACCAGAATTCTACAGAAATCCTTAAGATTTCAGAGATAATTACAGAACTTCTGTTACCAGGTTGTGAGGAATTGAGATCAAATCCAGATGATGTAAAACTTGACTTACACATATGTTGTATTTTAGGAGCTGGTGTCCAAAACCAGGATTTTTAACAAGCTTAGAGAGATGTTCTAATGACATAAATTAAAACTTTGTCTTAATTTAGGTTCCAAACCTATACCTGACTTTCTTTTCCACAAAATGGAAGTAAATAGGGACTGGAGAATCCTAGTTCTAAAAAACAAAACAAAAAAACTCTACTAAGTCTTCTAAAGCAACACAATAGTAACCAACTGGCACTTGGTTGTTTTAAAATTACTTTCCCACTGCCAAAACAAATCAAATATGAAACCTGATCTCACGGCAATTCGTACATATTTTACGAGGTGGCCTCACTCGTACGAATTCATACGATTTATTCTAAATCGTACATATTTTGTGAGATGCCAATTCGAATGAATTTGTATGAATTACCTGAACATAACCCCACCCCTAAACACACCCATCACATGGTTTTATTGAAATTGGCACAAATTTGGCACGTCATACGAATATGTACGAATTGCTCGTGAGACTGAACTGAAATATGATGTCAGAAAATCATGATTTTCATTGTATAATGACATCAATTTTGGAATGTTACCTCTCAAAGCTACTGCATTTTAATGATGCCAGAAGACTTATAGTGAGAAGTCATATACATTATTTTATTTTATTTTTCATTTTAGAGATTAACAGTCTCAGTTTCCATTTACTTTATCTATATGTAAGATAACAGGGTATAATCATCAAAAATTTGTTTTTTGTGTTCCCTAAAAGAAAAAAAAGTTAGGTTTGCTAAAGCCTGTTCAATTGAACTTTTATCAGTAGTACCTCTTCAACCAGAATCACTAACTTTGTTATTTTGGTTTAAATATGAAATCCATGCTTATTTAAAGTGAGAATGATCACAATCTGTATTATTTATTTATTTTATTTATCTTTGTGAACTAAATCTTTCCCAAGGACACTTAAATATGGCCATATTTTATTTTAAGGTCCAATTCTCACCATTAACAAACCATTATCTATCATTTTGCCTACACTTTGCATACACTTGCTTATTACTCAAAAAAATGGCTTATTAATAGTTAATTAGGTAGTTGTTAAGTGTAGGTATTGGATAAGGTTAGGGATGTAGAATACAGTCATGCAGCGGATGTGCTTTATAAATAATAAAAAAACTGTCAAAATGGCAATAATAGGCATATGCAACTACAGTGGTGAGAACTGGTGTCAGTACTAAAGTTTTACCTTAAATTACCTGTTATGGGAGCAACATTTTGAGCTTCAGCATCCCATCATGCACCTGCTTGTTTAATGAAGTTCAGAGCAATAAATCATTAACTTTCTCAGTCCTACCTCATAGTCCAGGTCAAGGTGGTCAAACTCCCCATTGGTACGGAAGTGCTGAGTATGCTGATCAAGGGTGAAATTGACATTTCTCCTGTAGCGCTCAATTACTACAGAATGCCAATGATGATCGTCCAGCAGACTGCCGCTAGTCACAGATGTATGGCCCAGGATGGAGCCGTACTGATTACTTCCTACAGTTTATTAGACATAGGAGACCATCATTAATATCAAACACACAATATCTTCACCTTTACTGCAGAATAATTGATGGGAGGAAGTTCTGAACCTGTCTTCGAAAGGCATATGAGATGTTTATGTCCTTATGATATACAAGATAATGGGTTTTGTGTTTTACAGTCTATGAGTATTTCTTTTCTTCCCTCCGGCTAGGTTTTTCTGCAATGCGGGTCCGTGAGATATTAAAGGGATAGTTCACACAGATGAAAACACACCCTGGTATTGTTCAAAACTTCTTATTCTTTAGAGAAATTAATGGAAACTGGCGTGGTTTTGACCCTATTGACTTACATGGATAAAAACAATAGAAATATTCTTCAAATAATCTTTTGTGTTACAACTGGAGATGTCTTGCTTGCTTATTTATTTGATCAAAAATACTTATATACGATATTGTGAAATTGAAAGTCTTACAAATCACATTTTTAATTGCATGATGGTGAGTAAAAATGATTTTTTTATTTTTCTGAGTGAACTATCCTTTTAAATATACTTTTTTCTTCTCCCCAAAGAGTCTTGGAGGATCGAACAGTCAGTTAAATGTCAGAAGATAGCATGTATAAAGTGAATAAATAAATGTATAAAGTGAATAAATACTTAGAGCAGCACATTAATGACAAAATTCACCCAAAGGTACACACAAGCAAAGCATAATAAACACAACAGATATTATAGGGCAGATTTACCGAGGTTTATCTGCAGCAGTAGATGGCCTCTCCTCAACTCCAAGGTAATGTAGTCGCCCTGTTGCCCCTCTCCGTGCAGAATCACCCCTTCGCTCTCTGATGTTTTAAACTTCAGGGCTATCACGTCCTTCAAAATCTTCATCTTCTTCATTTTGAAGCGGTAAGAGATCACCCCCTGCCCATCAAAATTAATCACATCTGCCCCTGTTGACAGGAAGAAAAAAGACAGGAGGAGGAAAAGAGATTAGCACCTCTGAGGTGACTAGGTGTCATGCCCATTTTTGGCTAAATGATTGGTTGAGTGACTGTTCAATAGATTGCTTGGACGAAAGCATGGTGAAGTTCACAGATAAACTGCGGCTGGGATCAGGTGATAAACTACAGTGAGGAGGCAGAAAATTGCAGTGGGCTATTACCTGCTGACAAAGCCTTTCTGCTTATTGCGCAGTGGAGGAGGATTTTTGATCCCCGTCAAGGCTCGGAATGATGCATACCGGAAGTTATGAATGTAAATTCCTTTTCTCTCTTTCGCTCTCTTGGTTTCATCTCCTGCACTGACACTGCATAACCTTTGGATATATTACACAAGCTCACAGTGCCTGATGGCACTTGATTGCTTTGCAGACTGTCTTTATATCATTCAGAAGTCGTGTAAAATCTGTGATCAGCATGAGAAGGTAATTATAAAGAGAGCTACAGCAAACTGAGAACAGAAAAATACAGACATCATCATGTTCCCTTCCACCAATAAGATTGAAGTGGCATGTTTATTCGCTTGCTTTACTGAGAGATTGATTAGGTTTGATTTGAACTTAATTAAAATGTAAATGATGGTGCTGATTTTGCGGTAGGCTTGTGACTGCAATAACTCAGGACTAAAAGGGTCATAAAGGGTAAATACTATATACTGTATATATATACTGTACAATTTTATATATAGATATAAAATTGTGTCTTGATGATGCATTCAAATCTACAGCAATATACACAAAGTTATAAAAGTATATTAAAAATTATGCTGGGCCTAATGGATAGAGAGTCAGACCTGTAACCCAAAGGTCGTGGGTTCGAGTCCCAGGTCCTGCAGGGATTGAAGGTGGGGGGAGTGAATAACCAGCGCTCTCTCCACCTTCAATACCACGACTGAGGTGAGACCCTTGAGCAAGGCACCATTCCCCCAACTGCTCCCCGGGCGCCGCAGCAATGGCTGCCCACTGCTCCGGGTGTGTGTTTGCGTGGTTGTTCACTTCTCACTGCTGTGTGTGTGCACTTGGATGGGTTAAATGCAAATCACAAATTCCAAGTATGGGAAACCATACCTGACCACATGTCATGTCCTTTCCTTTTCCTTTCTTATATTACACATGGCTGCTGAAAATTCAGCTGTCACTTTTGAACGGCATAAATCTAAGCCTTATGCTTAATATATTTAGCAAGCTTATCCTTAAATAATTTACATATATTTGAGGTCAGTACATTTTTTTTTTAAGAAACTAACATTTTGTATTTAGCAAGTACACATTAGGTCAAAAGCAACAGTACTTTTACATTGTTTTAAATTACCAAAAATATTTGCATAAAAATTACATTTTGGCAAAAGAGAAAAGAAGAATTCTAACCAAAACATAATGTGACAAAAATGTTAATTGAACATAACGATGGGCGGAAATTCACAAAATTTACACTAAATTAGTGTAAATTACTTTCAAGTCAGCCAAAGAGTAAGATATTTCGATTTTTTGAATGGACCGTTCATGCATTCCTGAGGCATGTAAAATCAATTTGCATTTATCAGCTTCCATTAGCAGTCTAAATTGCAAAATGATGCAACAACTGTAATTGTTCTACATGGACAAAACAGGTGAGAATATGCGTTCAGTATAATCTGTCATGTACACAATCACCAGGGGATGCCTGTAATATGTAGCATCTACTATGATTGTGTGTGTGCATCTGAAGAGTACAGTCTGCATGTGGAATTAATTCAATTCTCTCCATGCACCCTGCTGGGGACTGATTACTACACTAATGCATGAGTATGTGTGCTGTGTCTGGCCGGTTGCTCTTGCACTCCTCTTGTCTCTCTCTCTCTCTCTCTCTCTCCATTGCCAATCCCCTTCACCTCCATCACGAATGCATTCATCCGTTCTCTCCCGATCAACAAGGTCAGAGCACTGCATTCATTCTCATTCTGTGCTTCATCTCCACTGCAGGTCTTGCTTATCTAACTCCCATTCTTTCCCTGTATGCTTCCTGAGAAGGGCTATCTCTATTCCTTTACTGCACGTCTTATTTATTTTCACTAAACACTCAGTGCATTTCCGCGTCTGAAGAGAAACTGAGTGGCGGAAAATCTCCCCAAAAAGTGCTTTTGTACTTATTAATATATTCCTGTTAGAGAATTCTGTCTAAAGGCATGGAAACTAGGTATTAGTTGCTTCTGACTGGTCATTAGCTGGTTGAAGATGGTCGTTAACGAGTGTAAGATGGTTTAACATTCATTGGTTTGGTCGTTTGTCGTTTACTGATTTAAGATGGTCATCAGCAGGTTATTAGCTGGTTATTTGTTGGTTTAATATACTCATTAGCTGGTTTAAGATAGACAATAAATGGATTAAGAGGGTCATTACTTGGTTTAGGAAGATCATTAGCTTGTTTAAGCTGGTCATTTGCTGGTGCAAGCTAGTTATTATTTTCTTTAATATGGTCATTGGCAGGTTTAAGATGGTCATTAGTTGGATTAAACTAGTTTAATGTTTTTTACCCGGAGTAAATGACTGTTATGACCATATAACAAAATATTTACATTCAAATGTAATTATGAAATAAGACAAATATTTCTAACAAAAGATAATGTATAATTCTTTACGAAAACTATTTTGTGGTGGGCAGTTCTAAAAAAGTGTACAAAAATAATATGTCTCTTCCTGGTGTAAAATGGTTTAATATGCTGTTAAGATGGACAGATATACAGTTTTAAGATGGATATTACCTTAGTAAGCTGGTTTAATATTACCATTAACTGGTTTAAGATTGTTATTAGTTGGTTTAGGTCATCAGCTTGTTTGAACTGGTAATTAGCTGGTTTAGATTATCATTAGTTGGATTAAGATTAACCATTAACTGGTTTTAAATGGTCATTAGTCAGTTTATGAAAATCGTTTAATTGTTCGATCTGTTCATCATTAGCTGGTTCAAGCTGGTTTAAAATGGTCATTAGCTGGTTTAAGGGAGTCATCAGATGGTTCAAGTTAGTCATCGCCTAGTCTAACATGGTTTAAAACAGCTGGTTCTGTTGTAAGATGGTTTAAAATGGGCATTAGTTGGTGCAAGCTGGTCATAACCCAGCATTAACTGGTTTAAAATGATTCAGGCTTGTAATGACCAAGTGTAAACTGGTTTAAGAATGTTATCAGCTGCTCATTAGTGCATGCTGATCAGCAGCTGGTGTAAGATGCAATAATGATTAGCAGGTTAAACCTGGTTACAACTGGTAATTCATCAATTTAACACATTAATTTTGAATGCATTTTATTATCATTAGTAGTAGAAGCGTATTATAATATAGAATATTAAATAATGATACAATACAAAGCAACACAACTATTCATGTCCACCTAACCAAAACATTAATTCCCTAACAAGAGATCTCTGTTCCTAGATAGGCCTTGTTGCAGGTGCAGCAAGTCACCTTGATCCACCTAATGATCATTTAGAACAGAAAAAAGCAAGATACCGTGTTTCCAAAGCACAACTAACCAATTTAATCTAGATTTTCCAGCAGGGGGAGTGTACTGTTTTTATTTATTTCCCCCTATGCCCTCATAAACAAACGTTTGGAGATGGCGGGATGTCTTTATCGGCATCTGTGATCACCTGCATGAGATGATGAAGGAATATGAGCGGTTTCACCAGCAAGGTGCAAATGCGGATGAAACACTTTCTGACAGGAAAATCAGTGCAGCCAAACCCCCCTCTGCCTTTCACGAGCAGGAAAACAGCTTGAGGAATGATACGTATCTAAAGCTACCAGGCTTCATTCATACCTGTCATAAACACAAACATTTAAAGAGCCAGGCGTCAGATTTATTTACACTATCATTAATCATTACTTCAAAGAAAGTATTAAAAAGTAAAAAAAAAAAAAAGTCTTCCATGCTGCAGTTTTTTCCATTTCAAGGATTTTATTTTCCTTCAGTCAATAAATTAACAAATTAAAAGAAGAGGTTTGAGAATCACAGTTTAAAAAAATAATCTTTAGCGAGGATGGTTCTTCTGGTCTGTGGTTTAATGACAGATGATTGCATTACTGTAATAAGATAACTGTAATTCTTCTCAAACCAATTTAGGGGGTGTTAATTGAAATTTGTTATCAAGATCAATCTGTCAACTCTTATTATTTTAAAAGTAATGAATTTGTCATGTCTACATTCCATTTTAAAAAAAACAGAGCATGTTGGTAGTTCATAGTTCAATTTGTTCGCCTTGCTAGTGAAATTAGAAAATAATATAAGCCTAGATTGAAATAAAAATTTAAAAAGAATGCTAAGGAACTGAAGTAAGTGGCATAATAACAATGCAATTATTTTATTGACATGACCTACAGGTGGCGCCCACTCTGTGAGCCACATTCAGATTTCAGGATGTTCTGACCTCACTGGAGACAGCTGCTCCAAATTTCTGTTTAAATCCATGATTTGCAATGGCTGATACCTTTCAAACAAATGAAATCCAGCAAAGCTGTCTCTATAAAATGATTAAATAAAATAGCTTATCCTTTAACCACATAATCAGTGCTAAAAAGCACCAGTATGTATAAATTTGGTTTTCCATGCACTTTGTTTTGTGAAGCTGCAACTCCATAATATCGCGCAAATGTAACCAGTCTCAAAAAATAAACACTTTCAATTCAATTTGAATAACACTTGCCAAGTAAATTATTCCAATTATTCCTATACACATTGTTGTTACAAAATATAGTTAAATAATTCCTACTACACAAGTACTTACCAATGTACTGTTACTCATTTGTGCTTTCATATACCATTATGAGGGTTGTTACAGAAATATTACAGCTGTATACATATCTATAGATACTATGTGTAATGTTGCGGTCCGCTGGATGCTGTGTGTGACGCGCTTCTCAGCTGAGCACGGAGCGGAAGGACACGGAGCTTGATTTTTAAACATTTATTTGAGAAACACG
>JAUMHI010000031.1:1670352-1683640 GCA_032359435.1 Enteromius unitaeniatus
GTGTTAAAGTGCACTCTCCGTGTCCTCCGCTCCTTTGCTCCGCTGAGAGCGCGAACTCACACAGCATCCAGCGGACCGTAACGTGACACTATGCAGGATCAGAGAGCTCTCGGATTTCATAGAAAAATGTCTTAATTTTGTTCCGAAAATTAACAAAGGTTAGTAATAACCAAACTAAAATATTTAGGTGAACTTACCCATTAAATAAAGTTGGTGAGTTGTTTGTTTACTTCTTAATTAGTCTTCTCGTCAACACTATTATTTATTTATATTATTACACAATAAAGAAAAGCCAAATCTATTACCTGAACGGTGAATATGACTTTCCTTTATTCATTCTCAATAAGAGAATCATGCTTTAGGAGGTCTATTAAAACTCAGTAGACCCAGTAGTGAAATAAGAGATTCTGTTGCTGTTGGACAATGTCACTTTAATAATATATTTTGTAAGATTTCTATTTTTTTTTTTTATACTGTGAATTATTTCCAGTCTGGACCAACTAATGATAGTTTGTTGAGAGAATGGCACTTTAAAAAGGTAACATCGTATTATTGGTAAATCATGTGTTCCATGATCCAGAAGCATAATTGTTGTAAATATTGTGAGGCCATCAATGTTTAAAAATGTGTCAAAATACATGAATTATAGCTGTCAATGTTTTATGCTTCACAGAATAGTACAGTTACATCTTCTACCAGCAGGAGGTAACTGCTCACACTAACCAAACTAAACCTTGACCCCTAAGGTGAGAATTCATTCAAGTTTAATTAATTATATCAAATGAATCCAAGTTCATTTAGTTTATTAAATTAGCGTAGTATAAGTCGTTGCACTTAAAATAACAGCACATAATAAGCCGCATTATCTAACAATGACACAGTTTATTTGCATCAAATGGATGTTGTTTCTAATTTTCATACTGAATATACACTGTTATTCACAGCGGTATGCCCATGAGTTGAGAGCGCTTGCGCTTTATTACTAGTCTGCTTTAAGAGACAAGAGCAAGTGCACTCAGAGTACAGCAACCACTGTGCTATTAGATGAAAAGCTCACTCCTGTGTCTAGAGCCTATAGTCATAACAGCATCTCCACCGCCTGGAGAAAAGGGAGAGAAATTGTGCGTGTGTGCGTTTGAATACTTGTATATGTGTGCATTATAGAAGTGTGTGGGTGTGATAGAGAGGAAAATAGTATGTGTGTATATAGGAGACAGACAGCCAGGAAGAGGGAAAGAGAGAATACAAGATTTGGGTCTGTGTTTGTCTGTGTCATTCGAGGTAACACAGGCTGGGGAGAAGTTGCTTCTGTCTTCGCTTTAAGTCGATCAGACACAGCTCAGGTCTGGCAAAGGAAATAGTTTTCATCTGTCAAATGCTTATCAGAAATGTTTGAAGGTCTATATAGAAAGAGAGGATTCCATTGATGTGGAGGACGCACTTTTTAACTCTTACTGTAGGTATGCTGTGATTAAAGCTGCTATAAAAGCTTTAATCCACCTCAGATTAAAAATAATAATATAAATAAATGAGGTAATTGTGATTTTATAACTTCAACTTCATGTCTAATTGTTACAGTTTCTTTTCTTTTTTTTTTGACTTAAAAATTGACTTTTTGACTTAATCATTAAAAGAATACAACATTTCAGAATTGTAATTATTTCTTCCCATTTTCTCATATTTTAAGACACAAGTGCCGTTCTATTTATAGCTGTGATCTCAGAATTCTGAGTGGTTTTTTTTCATAAATGTGACTGTTGCTTGTCATTGTCACTATTTCACATTTACATGACGCACATTTATTTCTCACAATTTCACCTTTATTTCTTGGGAACTGTGACTTTACACCTGCAATTTATACATCACAAATTGTATAGCTCAGAGTGACAATTTATCATGTCATACATAAAGCAAGTTATTATTGCAGTAAACTTACTTTTCTCAGAAGCAGAACAGACATCCATAAGATGTTGTTTGAAAGCAAAGGCAATCAAAATGCAATGAGCGAGATCAAATTTCTGATCATAATTTCAGTCACCTCTAATAATAACTAAACATTTTAGCTATGGTTTGAGCATGTTTTCCCTACAAACAAGACCATTTATCATTTGTTGGACACTAAGATTTACTACAGTCATTCAAAGAGTAGTTCAAACGTGGCTCTGACCCTTCAGGAAACTTGTTTAACCTACAGTACATCGTCATATGTTCTCTGATCATCCTAGCATGCTGGCCAACATCCAAAGGTCTTCATCACAACCAAAACTGCATTTGCTTAATGTCAAAAGGAAACAAACAATTTCTCACAGAGAATTATAAAAGGTCAGTTTGACTTTCTGGCCTTGTGTACAAACTTATCTTGATTAATACAAAACAAACCGCTTTGCTAGAGAGTGTTTCCCTTCAAATTAATTTCAAATCAGTCATACAAAACTAAAAAGGCAGCTCATTAGAAAGATTGTAGAATCTGCGCACCTCCGCCAAAGACAAATGTTGTTATTTCAGCTTGCCACTGCATTCAAGTTGTTGTTTAAGGTCCCTTAATACCCAATTTACTTACAGAAATTAAGCAAATTAATCTTTCAGGGACTGCCTGCACAGATGCCTGCCATTTGCTTTTAAGTGGGAAAAGTGCTGGTATAGAAATGACAGAAAAATACAGAGACAAACCAATAAATAAATGAATAAAGCAGCTTATGCATTCAATTCACCTTACCAAGTAGCCTTAAACAGACTCTCGGCATCTACGTGTGTTGTAAGGACAAGCAAATTGGCTTGAACTCAGGTGACCAAGCGTTACATCCTGAGGCAGCAGTCTTGTTTTCCCATAGGGTATGCATCTTAAAAACTGAACCAGACGAGTGGGTTTAATTTCAGTGTTTTCCTAGCATTGTGTTGCGCAGTAATGGTCTTAATTGCTGTGCTTTTTGCAAATCTTTTTTTGTTTCTATCTGTCAAATAAAAAAGGCCATTTTGTTGATTGTGGCTAACAACTTTTGTTCTACGCAAACAGAGAGAAGTGTTGCATTAAAATACATTTGGATGACATCATCCACACAAAGAAGCAACCCAGGCTTAATGGAAATACATGCCTTTACATATTTTTCTGCATCACCTTAATTATGTACGTTACTTCATGTTTCAAGTCAGTTCAAAGTGAAATGTCCAGAGAGTGGTGGCACAACATAAGTTTAATACATGACCATAGCACGTTTTTATTATGTTGGTACAGACACGTATTGCAGCATTTTTATTATGCTGTTTGAGGTACATATTGTGGCTGTTCATAATTCAAATATCTGAGGAGTGTTGCTGAAAATTAGTACTCTATCAGGTTGGAAATATTCCCTACACCAAACCCAACCCTAAACCTACCTGAAAGTGTTAACAAATGCAAAAGTGATATAAAAATGTATTCGCTTCGTTTTAAGGGGATTTACATCATTTAAATCCAACGCCGTGAGCTACCGAGCAAACCTACTGCATTATAAAACTCATTCATGTGCAAATGTATATGTGACGAAAACATTCAAAAGTATCAGTTTTCAAATTGTGCAGGACGTTAAATGTATATTTTAAGTCGTAACAATATTCTGCAGGGAATTCTATAAATCATACTTTGGGGGGAAAAGAATGCAAATGGTTAAAGTTTCACTGCCTCTAGTGTTCATTTCAACTGAAAACAGCAGTGAATCATGCATATATGTACATTTTTTTCAGTTTTGTAGAAATGTATGCAGAGGTACGTATTTCCTGGGAGCCAAATCCACTTATTTCTTGTTTAACACAATTTTAATTGCAGTCGAAGATGAATCTCCTACGAAATCTCAGTTTCTAAGAGGAGGCTCTACAGCGCAACATCCACAGTGACAATAACGGTTTCCATTTTGAGAATAATTTCTTATGAAACCTCAGTAGAGGAGTTATCATTGAGCAACATCCACAGTGACATGTTCACATTACACTAAAATAACTTTGCTTCTGACCAGGTCATTGAGCTGCCACTTTGACTATCTCTGGCTGCTACAGAAAGCACAGAACCTGACAGCTAGTCATGATGATGGTGTGGTTAAGGAAATTACACTAATTCCATCCATCGTCCGGAGTAATTACAGATTATTCTGCGTATGTGCTGTGGTGAAACTAAAGTGAAAAAAAAGCTCCATCTAACTTTTACTTTCAGCAGCAGCCCCCATATAAGCCAAATCAATCCAGTTACCTTTTCTTTTTAATCAGACCCGCGAGAGCTCGTAGGGAGATGGATGTTTATATCAAATGCTCCTGTAGCCTTGGCTAACAAAGAGAGAGAAAGAGATTTCAAAACCTCTGCAGCTCAATTACCATTTCCAAACTTTATCTCAAACCTCAATCCATCTGTCAGAGGAAGAATCAACTATCTCAGCAACTCAGTTTCTCTCCCACATGTAGAGCTGGAAAAATTAATTAAAAATGTCCGTAAGTGAATGATCTTGTTGATTAATCATTGTTTTGCTACGCTTTTATTCAAGTCAGTCCAGGCTGCTTCTAAATTTGGGCCATTAAGTGACTGACTATTCCAGGCTGTTAATCTTATTATTCCTGGCTACCTGTAGTCTGTCCGGCGATAAACCTTTTCGCTTACTTGCATGTTCCCGGCAAGTGTGTGCAATAAATCAATGCTGGCGAAATCAGTCAAAATTCTCACGGTTGAAAAATGGTTGACTATGAGCTACTTTAGGTGTTGATGCAGAACAAACATGGATTTTATATTATGAGACCTACCATCGAATTATTTCTAAGAACCAATTTCTCCTTGACTCCATCGATTTTGCAGTGCTAACTCTCTGCAAGGCAATTAGCCAAGTAATTAAATTATGTAGTAATATTAAAGTGGTGGGTGCTTCAGGCTATATTAAAACCCATGCCTGTTTGTTAAAGCTTGTTCTTTCTTTCAGAAAAGTGGGTTCCTAATATATATGAGAGCCTCTTACTGTTAAATGATGACAATAAGAGCAAAATATATGTATTCATCAATAAATAAGTATAATAATAAAATAGGATAGTGTACACCTTCCCTGCTATGAAAACAACTCTATCCCAGGCAACAGAACATGCTGCGTTGTTCATCCAAAAGCCAACTGCTTACGAGTTGACAGTCAAGGTAAAGCGCCATTGTTAAGGGCAGTTCAGCAGGAAACCCAGCAGCTACATTTTAAAAATAATCCGCAATGTGTTCAAATGTGGCATGTGAAGCATTTGCACATCAGACTTCCTTTACTTATCTGTAATGGAGAGAGCGGGATGTGTTGTATTGTAATGCTGAGTGAGTTGTAACACTGTCAGATTTAACGAGCACCACCAGGAGAAACACCAGGCTAAGAAAGTAAAAATTACACATCTGGTTAATGATTTGTGATCATGTTAACTGACAATGTATGGCAGAACTGATCTGAATCTGAATCAGCAGGTGTCTCGTTTAATTTGATATATAACAATCACAAGCTTTTCATCTACATCTAGCTATACTGTGGCTGACCAGACAGGCAAGGTTGGAACACTTTACAATGTATTGGCTTAAAATACACAGAATGGTTGACATGATTTGGTTAAAACAGAAATCATATTTAATAACCCACTGTCTTTTCTGCTTTTAAAGTTGTTTGCCTGTGGCGCCTTTATTAATTGACTATTTTAATTGCATTAAATGATTCATTTTTAAGTACAAATAAATTCTAGGTATTCAAATTACAATAAGACAGTAAGGGATGGCAATACAAATATTTTATTAATTTTACTGCATATATTTTTTGTATCTTAAAATGTGACGTAAGCTCGACCACAATAAATCCAGTCATAAAACTAAAATGTTTCCTATTAGTGTTACGGTATAGTGGGGTTGGTTGTAACCGTAGCTCTCGTACTTGTAGAAAGTTGACATAATTTGGCAGTTTATTTATGAACAACCTTAATTTGAGATTGACGTAAAAATGATAATAAAAAGAATAAATGTTGCAACACTTCCCGGTTTAATCGGAATTTCACCGGTCAAAACTGAAACGACGTATTTCTCCATGCAATTCCATCGAGATGCTTTAGGTTAATGTTGTTATATTAATCTGCACCACCTAAACATATGAACCATCTTTCCATCAAAGGCTCGTTTTACTGTTGGTCCTTGCCGGCCGTGATAAACTGCAATGTAATGCAATGACCACAAGACCAACACGCAACTGCAAATAACGCAAGTTCTTCAGAAGAATCCATAACTATACACCGGTTCCATCTGTAGAGTAAATACCACCGGACTCTTAAACTAAAGCACCCCAGCGTGCCAGATGCTCACCACTGCAAAAGAGCCACGGAATCAACTGCAACTTACGGGATGATGGAGAAGCTGCCTGAGAGATGCTGATGTGGCTTAAAATCCACAGCAAGAGCTTCAGTCCGGTCCCGGCGGGTGGCTCCATCTTCGACAACAGTGAGATGAGCGGAGACGCAGTTACTTTTCCTTCTCACGCGCGCTTTCCGGAAGAGCAGCTCCACGGAGCGAAGCCTCTAGATGAGCGAGACCCGCACTAACCGACGCTTCTCGGCTTTGGCACTCAGTGTCGATCAAATTCAGCCTTTCCAAAAGAAAAAGACTACAGTGGAGCACTTTAATGCGGTATTTCAAGCCATCTCGAAGCGCGTGGCGCCGCGCGCTTCTGTAGCTGTGTGACGGCTGTCTCGCGGAGGTCGCTGTCCAGGTGCTGAAGTTACTCCACACAGCGCGCGCTCGTCCATATAAACACAGAACCCCTCTCTCCTCTGAGTTGGTACGTTCCACGAAACAGTGGAGCAGCCCTCGCGGGACAGGGGCCATTGCTTTGAGCGCCTTCTCATGGGCAGCAGGGAATAGATAATATTTGAATAAGAGTGGCTTTTGTGTTTGTAACTAAAGCAGTTTTTGGAGGACTGATGATAATGGGCAAGATCTTGGCCGTGAAGTTCACTTAAATTACAAGGGCGGTCGTACAAGATGTGATTATAAGGAATTATTACTGCAGAAATATATACATGTTGCACATATGGGTCCGTTAATGGGATCTGTGGAAACCTGATTGAGAGAGAAAGAAAATGTTTAGGGCTGTCAAAGTTACCTTGAGATACTGATTATGTTTGTAAGACTTTACAATGATGTCTCAATGGTAACGAATTGACTAACAAAGAGGACTACTTTTGTTTAAATTACGATTTACTGCAACTGTTTATTGTTATTTTATGTTAATGAAACTATTGCCTATAACATTTGTATTTTACAATATTGTAATAGTAAATGCTGAAATTTACATTAAAATAAAATTATTTTCATTGTTAAATAGAAAATTATTGACAGTCTTAGTTTTTAACAGTAAAAAATTAATTAAACTTGTTGTTTTTGTGTGATAAATCTATGTAACTAAGTAGTTTATACCTTTCTCATACATGACTATGTGAAAAGGGAAACAAATAAATTTAAATGTCAGTATTACATTAAACAGCTAGTCCTTTCAGATATTAGCCTTATTAAATCAATAGTAAGCACTCACCTCTTTCCTCAACTTTTATTAACAGTTTTCTAAAATAAGTGCTGCAGTTTATAAATCATGTTGCACAACAATTCATTTAACTGGTTAAAAAAGAAAGAAAATTGTATTGTTAAAGAAAGTGCATGAAAGACTTCAAGAGTTCGCTCCTACTCGAAATTAGTTTATTTGCAAAAACTTCACTTCAAGAGTTTGCGCTTCCTCATAATTAAGAAGGATAAAGTTTAGCATATGTGGCATACTGTCCAGGGGGCGAGCCGGGAGGACGGCGGACACCAAACTCTAGAGGCTTGAACCCTAGCTAGGGCTAGAGCTCGGCGTCCGGGTCGGTCCTTTCATGCCCCCCAAAAAGCTAAATAAGGACAGCAGCCGCATGCGAGCCTCCCAAAAGCGCTTGATAAGAGAATGCTGGACAGGTCAGCAGGTTGTAGCAGAGCACTGAACATTATAAAGTAGGAAATAGAGTGATGGTAATCAAATGCAGAGACGGTCTCTATGGTCAAGACGACGATGGTTACTGGAAATCAGGTGACCCCAACTAAGCAAGCCAGAGGCAAGGAACCAAAACCCCATCTATGATAGAATGGGGGGGAAAAACCTTGGGAGAACCAGGCTTAGTCGGGTCCATTTCTCCTCTGGAAGGATGCCCGGCACCTAATTTCCGTGTAAGGACGTGTAAGTGTGTGTCGAATGGGGTGGACTGGGGAGCTGGATCATCTGGCGACCTGTTAGTGGAGACAGAGACATAGATTAGTGGGTTGGAAAAGCAAGCAAGCAAGACAATATAAACATGAGGGTATGGTAGGTGGGAATCAGAGCATTGGAGGGTGGCTGTTTCTGGTGAGGCGCTAGACAAAAAAGGTGTTTTTTAATAGCAGGAGAATTATGACCTCTGCGGAGGTAAGGGGGAGGAGTGCCATGGGGATGGCATGGAATCCCCAGCTATGGAATGGGGGACCTATGCGGAGGTGGGGAGGGACGAAGGATAGCTTTGTAAAAAGTACCTGCAGCGGAGGCGTGAAAGGCAAAGCTTTAAGATAGAGAACCTTTGCGATGGTTGGAAGGAGAAAAGTCTCTGCGGAGACAGTATGGTAGAGAAACTTCTGCGGAAGTAGGGAGGGACGAAGTATAGCTGGAGAAAAAAGGCGGAAGGCCGGCGAGTGGTAAGTAATGAGGATTTTTTCGCTTAGATTGCTTTGGTGGATAGCAGGTGCATGAGATCTAAAAGCGTGCAGTCAAGGCCTCAAATAGGAAGCCGTGGGCTGGCATGGAAGCTCAGACGGGCTAAGGTTGAGCTCGATCGGTAGCAGGAAGTGGAAAGGTAGGCTGAGGAATCTGGTCTTTGTGGAGGTAGCGAGGAGAGGCTGTGTCTTCGGTCGTGCGATCCCGAAAAATGCGTAAAAGGCGGGATGTGGAAGGAAAGAGGACGGGCTATTTATAGTGGGTAGAAGGGGATTTGATTGGGCAGGAGTAATGAGGAGATTGATTAGGTGATGCGGTGCCAGCTGTGATTAATTGACCGCGCTCCAACTCTAAATTAGTTTATTTGCAAAAACTTCACTAATTTTAATCTATTTATCACTTGAAGACTTGTGATATTCACAGTTAATAATATCAATTATTATTTTAACGTGAATAAAAAGTAAACTGTAAACTGCATCATGGTAATCTTTTTGTACTTTCCAGGAGGTTTTTTTCGGCTTTTTTTTTTGGAAAAACATGTAAATAGGATTCACAGCCTCTTGAGAATATTGCTCTTTCATTGGCTTTTTCCTCTGTTCTGTGTGGAACAAAAGTGCCCAGCAAACCTCACCTGCATATGCTTGGATTTTTGTGTGATATTTACCCACCTGTTTGAAAAACTCTCAGCAGAGTGTGAAAGAAACACCATCTGTGCAAAGGCAGAGAAGGACAGCAGATCCTTTCACTTTTCTCCAGGTTCTCGTCTATCAAAAGCAGTGCTGCTGAAAACGCAACACGTCTCATCCTGTGATTTTTCCTCTATGGCTGAGCAGGTGTTCAGCGTAATCACTTCAGGATGGAGATAAACATTTGCTTTGCAGCGCATCAACAAGCACAGTAGGTAAAAGAAAAACAAACTTAAAAGAACAATTCACCCAAAAATGAGAATACTGTCATCATTTGCTCAACCTCACGTATCATTCCAATGCCAGAACTTTCTTTCTTGTGTGGAACAAAAAATGCAATGTTTATCAAAATATCTGACCTCTTCCATACAGTGAAAGCGGCTGATGAACTAGGGCTTTCAAGCTATAAAAAGCATTATGGTATTCCGTAATTCAAGTTTTATGTAATCTAGCTTTGAGTTAGGAATAGACTAAAATGAATGTAGTTATATACTAAACATCTTGGTCACCAAATACAAGTCAATAATCATAATAACACTTCCTCCAGTGTTATTATAAAAAAACGTCCATCCTCTGCTGTCCTCTTACATCAAAATCCAACTGTTCTGAACTGTTCTTGCTTATAAACAAGGCTTGATCTGTTCTTTCTTGATTCAGATGATGCTACTCTTTCAGTTGAAAAGCAATATGGAGATTCATACTCAGGAAAGCAGCGGTGTGAAGTTAAAAAAGTCTTGTAAATGGATTTGCTTCCCACACTTTTTTTCTTCTTCACAAGGCATTGATTGATGGACTGGAATCATATGGATTACTTATGGATTATGATGTTTTATCAGCTGTTTGGATTCTCATTCTGACGGCACCCATTCACTGCAGAGGATTCACCTGTGAATATGAAATGCTAAATTTCTCTAAATCTGTTCCAATGAAGAAACAATTTGTACATCTTGGATGACCTGAGGGTGAATAAATTCTCAGCAAATTTTTATTGTTTATTAATTTTACGAGTGAAAATCCATGCACTACATTTTAGACCATCCTGTGTTGCAAAACAAGTAATTTTAGACATGTCAGATTAATCCTGCACTAAAAACCTTATGCACCGATCTTGAAACTCTGTTACTGTTCATGAAAGTCAATCAACATCAATAATACATCTGATGGGTAAGACTGGGAAACTCATTTCAAAGAGCATAACAAAACTACTTACAGTATAAATGTTGGATCAAGGAATACAATACAACCTATTTGAAACATCATACTTTTGCTATATTGATGGTAATATCATTAAGAGCTACACTGTAAAATCCAATAGTGTACCTTACTTATATATACTTAGTTACCTTTACTTAGTTGTTATACTTACTAGGATTTATAATACTCACATGTAGCCAGTTTTGAATTGGAGGCTTATGATGAAGCAAAGAAGAGTGGAATCAGTGATTATGAAATTAGTCCAACAGTAGCCATATCAGCTATATCTCCCTGGTTTTTCCAGATGCCCTCAGTTAATTTACAATTACTGGAAGAAATTAATAATCATGAAAGATCGATATCAAAAGATTTTTTGGTAAATCAGTATTTAAATCAAGAGTATCTGAACTGTACTCAAATATATACTGATGGTTCAAAACCCGGAATCTTACAGCTGCAACGGTAGTTATTCCTGAATTGGACGTTAAAATTAGTAAAAGAACATCTAATTATTTATCTGTGTATTCCTCTGAATTGATTGCAATTCTTCTGGCTCTTCAATGGGTAGAAGAGGTCTGATTCTTTATTGAGCCTTGTTAGTTTAAAAAATGGAAAATCTGGGATCGCTTAACTCGATTTGAAGTGCGAAGATTTGGAAGGCCGTTCCAGGAGGAATAATATTCCTGTAAGTAATAGTAAGAGATTGTCTATCTTCGCTGACTACACCGCGGTGGTGGCCAAGAAGCTGTCTGCATTCAGAGATGTCAAACGTGTGCTCCACTTGTGTCCTGGAATCAAGTTTGGCTTACTTTTCCCCGCGGTGCTGAGGATGACTACAGCTGATGGAGTTTCACATAAGTTTGTGGAACCGTCCGAGGCACTGGACTTCATTCACAAAAACCTGAAATCTACAGAAGCTGTAGGTAATGACACATAGTTCATAGACTGGTCTGAATACCTTTACTGGACATCATTGTGCCATTTTGTAGTACTGACCTTATATTATAGGTAATTCACAAATGTATTCTGAGGTTTAACCTCTTTTTTGAGTCCTTTCATTGTGATCTCAGTAAAATATCTTATATTGAGATTAGAGCAGGCTAGACATAGTTTCACAAGTGCTGTTCTGTGTTGCTCCCCGTTTTATTTAAAATACAGTTGCCTTCTTTGAGGCGACAAGTTTCGAGTTAGAGTAAAACTTGCATTGCCTCAGTAGGTTCAGTAAGAAAGTTAACGTTAAGGAAGGGTCATGCAGGTATCTCGTTTGGGGAGATGCTCATTTCTTTTCTTCTCTTTTTCTTTAGGCCGGGGGGTAGTAACCTTAGATTTGTAAGTTGAAACTGTAAGGGAGTAAACGAACCAGTGAAACGGAGCAAGGTGTTACATCATCTTCAACACTTAGGTGCACATATTGTCTACCTCCAGGAGACTCATCTTAAAGCTAAAGACCATTTATTATTAAAAAGAAGATGGGTTGGTCAGGTTTACCACTCCTCATTTCAGCGCAAAGCTAGAGGGACGGCAATCCTTATACACAAATCAGTGAAATTTGTATGTTCAGATGTTAAAACAGATCCAAATGGCAGGTATGTCATTGTCTCGGGGAGAGTTGGAAATACTGAACTTCTCTTGGTCAATATTTATGCTACTAATTGGGACGATGACAAATTCTTTAGACATTTATTTTCCTCACTTACAGATATATCTTTAAGTTTTCTTATTTTAGGAGGGGATTTCAATTGTTGGTAATTCAATCTTTTATAGACGAGTTTGCAGTTTCAGATCCCTGGCGTTTTTTTAATCCACATGGTAAAGCATTCTGTTTTTTTTCCCATGTGCACCAAACATTCACACGCATTGATTACTTTATAATAGATAATAAACTTATTCAGTAGAATCATGTGATTATAATGCTATTTTAATATCAGACCATGCACCAGTAACCATGAATATTTACTTTGAGGGGCCTAATGGCACACGTCCGTTGTGGCGCTGAATACTCGTATGCTATTAGACCAAAGCTTTGTAGAGCTTGTCTCTAATAAAATAGACTTTTTTATATCCACAAATAGCAGCAATCTCTTTTTTGGGAGACTTTGAAGGCATTTCTTAGGGGAAAAATCATTTCATAAATTAGTCACAGGACAAAGTTAAACAAAAAGAGACGTTCTGAGATAACACAAAAAATTATTCAGTTAGATAATATATATGCAGTTACCCCAACTTCAGATATTTATAAGGAACACCAGTCATTACAGGCGGAGTTTGATATTCTTTCAAGTCATGCAGAGAATTTATTACTTAGAACTAAGTCTAGGTATTATGAAGAGGGTGACAAAGCAGGTAGGCTACTAGCCCTACAACTAAGGCATGAATCAACTTCCCACCTTATCCCCCAAATCTGAACGCCTACAGGAATAACAACAGATCCCATATTAATCAATAATCAGTTTAAAGACTATTATACTTCACTTTATGCTTCTGAGCAAACTGCTAATTCATCTGATTTTGATAACTTTTTCAGTGCCTTTAATATCCCAACAGTTAATTCTAATTCAGTTGAACAACTGGAAGCACCTATTAGAAGAACTTATCCAAGCTGCTTCCTCGTTACAGTGTGGCAAATGTCCTGGACCCGATGGGTATCCAGTAGAATTTTATAAGAAGTTTATGAGTAAATTG
>JAUMHI010000031.1:1683740-1712058 GCA_032359435.1 Enteromius unitaeniatus
GCACAACACAACTGATGGTCCCAACCCCATTGATAAAGCAAGAAATTCCACTAATTAACCCTGATAAGGCACACCTGAGAAGTAAAAACCATTTCAGGTGACTACCTCTTGAAGCTCATCGAGAGAATGCCAAGAATGTGCAAAGCAGAAATAAAGGGGGCTATTTTGCAAATATATTTAACAAAGGGTGGCTATTTTGAAGAAACTAGAATATGTAATGTATAAATATGTTATGATAAGCTTATCATTTATTTTTATTCCATTTAATTTTAATGAAGGTAATGGGAATTGTGAAGCAAGTTTTCATAACACAAAACAAAAGTATTGCCACTAATAGTCTTAATGATCTTAAGATAATGCAATAATGCATCTCATAGGACTTTCAGATACTGCTGCTGGAATTTATTGTGAAACATAAGAAAAAGCGTATAATACTTAAACGCAAGGCAAGGTCTTTTTATCTTTCTCTTTTGAAAGAGGTCTGCTCGCATGTATTGCTGAAAGTGATCAACGCATCTCACAGTGCTTTGTCGCCACCACTGGTCAAACCGTGAACTGCGAGATGTGAGCACACAGACTGCCTTAGGTCTGTTTGATGAAACCTATTTCTTTACTCACTAAATATGTGTCTGATCGACAGAGGCAACCGCGGGGCCGCGAGTTAATTGCAAAGTTTAGTCAAGGTTATCAGTGTTTCGATCTTCATATCTATTGTTTGCTTGAAATTAACTTAATTATCAGAGTGGCGCGCGTGATTAACTGGAAGAGGCCATTGTGAGGAGTTCACCGCTAATGTTAGCGGCAGACGAAACTCTTCGCTTGTATTTCCACTTGTAATGATGCCTTTGAAGTCCGGTGATATTTCTTCAGACTTTGATGTGTGTTCAGTAGCCTCAGAGTAAAACAGCTAAAATCTAGCGTCAGCTGTTGCCTTGTTTACTTCGTGTACTCTTGCTTAGACTGGATCATGTTTTAGGGGAAATGGATTTTCATGTGTTTCATTTTTATGCGTCTTCCTCAGCATAAGCAATTCAAGGATTCTGGCTATGAGAGAGAGAGAGAGGTGTGTGTGTGACCCAAGACCACAAAAACTAGTCATAAGGGTCCTTTTTATTTATTTACATTATCTTAAAGCTGAATAAATAAGATTTTGCCAATGCATTGTTTGTTAGGGTACAACTGGACAATATTTGGTTGAGATACATCTATAATATTTTAAAAGTTATATATATATATATATATATATATATATATATATATATATATTGACAAAGTAGTCTTTAATGTTGATGTTCTTAGCTATGTGTAATCAAAAATTCAGTTTTAATATATTTAAGGTATAAAAAGTACAAAATATCTTTACTTAATATCCTAATGATTTTGCAATAAAAGGAAAATCGCCACTGGGGGTCAGTATAGGCTCAGCAGAGACTAACCTCAAAAGTATTTTACCAAAGATATGAAAAACAAGTTTTAATCTCAAAGTTCTCATGAAAACCTGTTACAGAAGAGTACAAAACCATAGCATTAACCAGTCTGCTGCTCCAAATAATAAACTCTCCTCTCCACTTCAGTGGCCTCACATAAATGACTTTGGTCGAGTGTGTCTAGCGTTAAAAGGGACCACCTAAATTCTTAATTCGGTCACATTCCAGCTAACAGGTATAGCTCCTTTCTGAGTGGCACCTGGGTCTCTCTGAGGGGAATGGCATGCTCAGTGATCAAGAGAAATGTACGCTTTTGTTGCTGGATGACTGGGGCCATTGAAGTGAGAGCCATTGAACTCTGTCTGGCACCCAGATTACAGCACTGCTGCTGCTCGGGGTTTCCAGTGAGCAGTTAAACTGAATGAGAGCCAGAGACAGAGAAAACAGTGTCGTTCCCAGCAGGTTATGCGAGGGCATGTTCTGTCCCGTTTCACTCATTAGAACACTTCCACAAGCACCCCTGGCGGGTTTGGTGAGAAGCCTCGGGCGGCCGATTTAATTAAAACTACAGGAGGCGGAGTCAGTGTATTCACAGCTTTTGGTGGCTACTTGGACACTTCAGTGGGATTTCCCTATCCCCTTCATTTTTCCCCCTATTTTGCACCTTAAATGCATGAAAGTCCTTAATGTTTTTTTTAAGATGTTCACCCTCAGGCCATCCAAAATGAGGTTTATTTCTCCATCTGATAAGATTTAGAGAATTTTTGCATCACATCACTTGCTATTTTTTTTATTTTTGCTTGTTTTATTTAGAATCATTTCTGGACTGTTTTTCACTTGTAAATACTTTTTTTTTTTTTTTTACCTTTTGTCCCCTTTTTATAGACAATCAAGTATTGGCTTTTGGACAGCTTGTAAGCACATCCAACACTTACGAAGACCCCGACCCCAAAGGCAGCAGAAAACCTGTAACCGTCACCACCGACAAGCCACTTTTATGGAGCATGGAAATTAAACCATTGTGAACAAAGCACTGGAGCAATAAGCTTTTAAAATGTGCCTTTCCCTCATAAATAACAGCCTTTTATTAATCAGGACAATGAGTAGTGTAACCTTTGATTTATTAACACAGCCAAATAAAAACATCACGCACCAAAAAAAACAAGATCTTTACAATTATCAGCATTCATCCAACACCGTTTCAGGCAGCCGAAGGTCTGTCTGTGCTCACAATGCAGCCGATTCAACCACCGCTGTTAACAAAACAAACAATCCTGCATTAATCACAGACTTAATCAAAACCTGAATGAAACAATATCTGTTCAAAAGGCAATTTTTAATGTACTGTAATCATACATTGGATCATGCTTACGCAAATCACTTTTACTTGCAATAAAAGACTGTTTATTGTGGATGACTTACACAATGATGTTGTTGATGGGGATGTGGATGAGTTTGACGAAGAATCCAATGAAGCCCATGATGGCAAATCCAATTGCTGTTGCCATGGCAATCTTCTGGAATTCTAGGGAGCAGGTAATAGACACAAATGTAACACTTATACTACATATGACCATGGATTTGTAGAGATTCACATATTACCTAGCTATTTTTTTCTAAAAATAGTCAAATAAAAAAAAAAAAAGTTTCCACATTGAAACTGCTGTCTATGTATTAGATTCTTCTCTAATAAAATGTTCTTATATAATTCTAGCATCAGTATTCCTTTACGTTCGCTTCTCGCTTCTTCTATACCTTTTCTGTCTGGCTTCGTGCATCTTTTGACGAGTCTGATGGAGTCCTTGACGAACTGCCTGCTGGGCTCCACGAACTGCATGACCTGATCCATCCTGATGCGAGGCTGGAGAAACAAAACAACATTTCACAGAAACTACTTTTATACAGGTTCGCTACGTACGAATTTATTACACCCAGACACCCATAACCCCAAGTATTTCATTGCTGAAAAGCTAGTTTTCACAAATATGCTCGAAAAAGTGCCGATTGTTAAACCTATAACTTTGTTAACTAGCTACAACTCTTGAGTGACCAATGACTATAATCTACAGATTGTGTAACCAGCACTGATAGCATAACCAGCACTTTACACTAAACATAAGCGCTTGCAAAAAACTTTGATAATAATCTAAACTGAACACACAAGCGTCTATATGTTAAGCATTTTGAACTCAGACTAAAACCAGTGTTCATCTCATATGAAGTCAGAAACAGGCTTTACGCAGATCACAGCAGACACACTACCGTCTTATTACCTTGTTTTAAAACCGCGTTCTTTACGTTACACCAATACAGACTACTAAACACGCAAAGTCGAAGGAAAACAGCTTACCTGTGTTGAAAAATCAAAGGACGAAGCAGTTGTTCAGCAGCAAGTAACAAACTGACGCCGCTGTATGTAAGCCACGTCGATTTAACAGCGGAAAGACTGACGCGGCGTTAAGAGTGACGCATGCGCGCTGGCTCCCAGCGCCGGCGCACAGTGGACGTGCTCACTGCCATCTAGCGACTGGAGTTTAGTTTGTCCACATCATCACTAGCAGTTTTGTGTGAGCTGTTATCTGTTGGCCATCTAGGCTTTGAAACATGTACAATCTGGCATTAAAGTGGTAAATAAGTAAAACTGAACTGCAAAAAAATAAGAAAGAAATAGCAGAAGGATTGGAATAGTGGAATGAAAGTTAAGTTAGCCATTTTTATCACATTCAAGAGAAGGTAGGTCTAGAAAGAAGAAAGTTTGGTAATAGAAAAGATGACGTTTTAATGTCAAGAAGGCATATTGGTCATTGTTTGCTTAGATCGGTGTCTGTATAGAATGGGGAAGGATGAAACTGGAAAGTGTGATGAATGTGGTCATCGGTAGAGCACTCATTGGGGTGACGCACATGAAAGAGCAAGATTTCAACGAATCGAAGCTTTAAGATCTTAAAAAAATGACTTGTCATCTCAGGCTCTGTAAGGAAATGGTCCAAAACAATCAAGAATATTTCATGAATTATTTTCCTAAAAGAAACAAAAATAATCAATAGATTTTAAGATATCGTAGAGGTCAGATGCAAAAGCCTCTAAGTACGTCTGATGTTTTTCTTTGAAATTAGCATTTCTTTCTGGCTAGTTACTTTGTATAGGTTTCTACATAAAGTACTGGTACTTCTAAATGGCTTGAGACTAGCATTTAGCACATTTGAAGTGAAAGTAGCCTATTTGATGAACATATACTATGTTTGAAGGGCATTCACTTCGCATCGTTGTCTCATTTTGGACCAAGTTGGCTTTTAGATGCTTTTTTAGATCTGAACCCTTCATATATGTATATTTGTAGGTCTTAAGGATTTTTACTTAGATCCTTGTATTAGCATTTTCTAACAGTTCTTCGAAACATACAACAAGGTATTTTGTAGAATCTTACGCTTAATTTTGGAATAGGACGTGGTGATGGAGAAAAAAAAAGAAGTTCCAAGCACAGGTTCGGGAGGAGTCTAATCATTCCTTTCTATCATCATTATGAGCCTTTAAGCAAGTGAACACAAAGTTTCTAGAAGAATGCAAGTGTTTTGTGAGCAAACACAAAATCATAAAAATATTTTTTCATGATCATCTTATATTTTATCTATCATCCATTTACGATTGATCGATTGGCCTTTGCGTTCTTCAGTGAAGTCACGTTATATAATTCACGTTGAAAACGTTGAAAATTAGCGAGAGAATGCAAAGTTTAATGGGAAAATGCAACATTTTTGTGAGACAACGCCAAGTAATTTACATTTTCATCCCTCTAATTTTATTTACCATTACCTGTTCTCGGTGAAATTCAATACTTTTGTGAGAGAAAGTGAAAACGCATTGAATTTGTTCTATTTGTTTTTTCCATCACCATTTTCAATTGTGGACTCTGTACTTCTATATGCTAGCATGAAGGCAAACATCCTGTGCAAATTAGCTTCAGATTAGCAGTTCTTAGTTCATTAACCGCGGATATTACAGCACCTCATCGCAAAAAGAAACAAATGCAAGCAAAAGATAAAAGATTTAATAGACCAAAATACATTTGAAATCACAGCATTTCATTATATCAGTTGAAATTATAACAGAATAGCCAAGGGTATTAAAAAGAGTATTCAATGTACAATATAAAACATAGTGCATTCATTCATGCGTTGTATGAACACTACATTATCTATGACATTAGTCCAAAAACTTTCATTCCACTTTTATTACGGTATCACTGAGAGGATTGCTCCATCAGTCCCAAGTAATGCCAAGCATCTGACAGCTGAGCTCCCAGAGTTTCTGAGCCATTTCATCATCTAAAGCTTCTCTTGAGCACTGTGCTGGAGCACAGTCGCTGGAAACAAAGCAGATTCTCAGGCTTATGAATGACACTGTCCTAATGAGCTTTAATATGGATAGAATCATATCTATATATTGCATGTGTAACACATTTTATATTCTTTAAAAATGGAAATGGTGTGCACCTTGTGTGCATATCGGGGGTAACCTAGGCTAAAAATTCTATATTTTGTAGGCTATAATAATTGTTCTGTACCTGTAATATCCTCCACTCTCGTTGTCCAGCTTGGGCTCCACAGCACAGTAGATGGTGGTCTGGGCCCCTTGAATAGTGGTCTTGGTGAAGGGGCTGAAGACCTTGACTGCTATCTGCACAGGCTTGCTGAGGTTCCTAAACAGCTCTGATTGCACCACCCCAGGATGGAGGGAGTACACCGTCACACCACTGCCTACAAACACAACCATCACCATATTTCACTATCAGAGCTAGCAGATCACACGCAAGCCAACAAATCATCAAAACAGCTGTAATAAACATGTTCTTCTTCTGTACAGCCATGATTAGGAACAGATTTGTTTTAATAGAAATAAGTCTGCAAATATGAATTCAAACTTTTATTATTTTACATACGATAAATTTCCCTTATAAGAAGTTGTAGCGGTACAATGATAAGTGATATTGACAAATATTATAATAGCTAATGTACCATAGTTTTTACATGCTGAACTACATAAAACAATTATTTCTTTGAAAAATGATCAATCGCAATTAATCACATCCAAAATAAGTGTGTATACTGTGTGTATTTATTATGTACATATAAATATAGACACATGCATGTAGTCCTCCTGTAAAAAAAAAAAATATTATATTAGAGAATCACTTTTTTACTAGAATTACTGGTGTAATGCACAAAGTCTCCTCTGTGGCCCTCCTGAACAGATCCCACTCATCTGTTATTAAATCTTAAATATGAATTATCACATGAATGACAAGCACAGAAAAAAGGGGATTCTCCACATGTTAGGACAGTCCTGCATCCTAAAGGAAACAGTCTGAGACAAACGCAAAGATCAGTTGTGACCAGCTCTGCCACCGTGTGTCCTCTGACTTTGATTGTGTTGATATAGTCTGACAGGGGAAAAGAGTGCATTTAATGTCTCGGTGTACTCTCTTGAATACCAAATCAAGTTCGGGAGAGAGAAGACTAACATGACATTAGTTTGTGTACTTAAGGATCAATGTTTAGTCTGACATGAATAACCTTGCTTTGAAGGTCACATACCCTGCAGTCTTTTAGCCAAGGAGCGTGTGCAGAGGATGTTAGCTAGTTTGCTCTGGCCGTAAGCCCTCCGTGGAGAGTAACCCTTCTCGCTGTTTATGTCATCCAGATGGATGCTGCCCCACGTGTGGGCCACAGAAGCCACGTTGATGATCCTGGAGGGGGCTGATTTCTTTAAGAGGTCAAGCAGAAGGTAGGTGAGCAGAAAATGACCTGTTGGTAGATTGGAGAAGATAAAAACAGTCAGGGGTTGTTTGTCCTTTCATTGTCTCTTATGTCCTGCTGATGCCCCTGTGACTTATTTGTGTGTTACTCAATAAATACATGGAAGTGGATGTATATGGAGAGGATGTATACTATACGTGACTGTTTAAGTTCAACAGGAAGTCAAATCCTGCTGATAATTGATTGAACAGCATACGCTGTGTATTTAGAGGGTCACTACTTTACATTGTTAGGAAGTCTGAGACCTCCTGTTTGAAATACGGTTGCCTTAAACATAAGATTCGTTTATAATCAAACACAATTTGTGCTCATTTGAAAGAGGTCACTTTGGGGCCAATTTGCTTGGTTTAGTGTTTAGTGACCAAGTATTGAATATATACAGGAAATCTAATTTTATAGTCTTCAGAGAATTCTTTTTGGACCATAATAAGTGTTGAAAACATGGAAACTGTAGGTAATATTACATTAAATTGTTTTTTATTTGTAAAATTGACTCGTATAGTAATAAACAATTGGATTGTAGATATGCACACTTACACTGTCTTTCAAAATTGTAGAGTCAGCCATTTTTTATTTATTAAATACATTTTTTATTCAGCTTGGATTCATTAAATTAACTAAAATTCTGAAACTAGAATCTTGGAAAAATGTATCACAGTTTCCACAAAAATTAAACAGCAGTTGTGCTATTTTCTAACTACATATACAACATTATTATGACTATATATATATATATATATATATTGTAATATGTAAAGAAATATTTCTTGACACTAAGACTGGAGTAATGGCTGCTGAAATTTCCAGAATAAATTACATTTTTGATATAAAATTAGTTAACTTATCAAACAGTTATTTTAAATTGTAATAGTATTTCATAATACTACTATTTTTTTATTGTATTTCTAGATCAAATAAATGCAGCCTTGGAAAGACGTCTTTCAAAACTTTTAAACAACAGAATGCACTTTTTTGACAGCCACAAAATTGTTGTATTTTATGTAAACAATTATAGATGCAATTATAATAACCTATTCCTCATCATAATGCAAACTCATTCTTTCATACCATAAAACATAAACATTACCTAAATGGTTTACACCGAACTGCATCTCAAAGCCATCTGCCGTTTTTGAATACGGACACATCATGATTCCGGCATTGTTGATCAGGATGTTGACTTGCTTTTCCTCTAAATACAAAAAAAGACCCATTAACGAACTGCGTATTATATAATAAAGCTGTATTTAAAGCTGTATACACACATCGTGTGTTTAAATCCAATAATCAAATGTCTCACACACCCTTGTTTATGAGCTCTGCAAAATCTCTGATGGATTTGGTCTCTGATAAATCAAGCTTGTTCACCACAATATTTTGGTTTCCAGAATCCTCTATTAATTCTTTTCTGGCTGCTTCTGCTTTTTCCAGATCTCGACAGGCCATGATGACGCGAGCCCCTGAGGACATCACATAGAGAAGCTGATATTCATGTGCAAACAGTCATGGCAGATTTCACACGAAACAGAGCAGATATCCATCATGGATCTGTTTACATACTCCAGCAAATGTCCTTGCTGTGAAATGTCCTTGCATAATAATTTAGTGCTAAACTAGGATGTAAGGCTGATGAGCTAACATAATAGCTGTTTGCCTGGTAATTACTGTGCAGAAAGTCTATTATACTATTCAGAGCAATTTGGCTGGCAAGCGTCAAAGTTTCTTTGTTGGAATTCAGTGGGTCCATGTGGGAAAGTGTACAGTTTTACATCTCTTTGGCAGATAGTATTGTAATCCTGTCGTTTATTTATCAGCATGCATTCAATGCTTCCAAGACCCTGTCGGTCTTATAAGATTATTTGTTGTTTTGATTGCATCACATTTGACATTAGGACAATAGGTATGATTTACCCTAGCATTTGTTATTTTCCTCCCAGATTATGATGATTTTATGCAATTTTAACTGCAGTGCATCCAAAATAAAGCTATCAACAATATGATGTGATAGATTGCAATTATTCCAGCTAACCTCTCTATTCCCTCTTCTAATTAGAGTGGCATCACACATGGCGTGGTTTTGTCCCGTAACAGGTTGGCAGTTGATGCTGTTCACAGCATGCGCAGTAAACGGAACAAATCAGATAATTTAGAGCGTTTTCCTTTTAAGGCCAAGACCGTGTTGAGACATAACATGTCCTGAGAACTTACCTCTTTTCGCAAGGTCTCTCACTGTCTCTTTGCCAATGCCTGTGTTAGCTCCTGTGATTATGATTGTTTTGTCATCAAGACGGACAGAAGAGCTCCACTGACCACAGAAGAAATTTCTGGAATCGATTACAGAGCAAATGTTCATGCAGTGTAGAAGTGAAGAAGTACAGGAGATCGGGTCAAGTTGTCACACACAAAAGCTCCTTCTGAAGCTTTTTTCTTGCATTTCAGAATTTATAGCTTTTTTTTTCTGTTAACTCATTTTAAATCAAATGTGCAATATATGTTCAAAAGCACTGCCCCAAAATGAAAATTAAACTACATCTATTTTTTCCATCACGTAAATCTCCCTCACCGTCCACGATCATTCCTCAAGCTTTTTTCACATTTAAATAGGCCTATCAGTTTCAAAATCATTCTGTTGGTATCCTGACTTCTAATAAGGTGAATGGCTTCTCTTTCCCACACTCTCCCCTAAACATGTGCTCTGAATACGTAAGTTTGTTGAGCGGTAAAAGGGTGTATTACTTTACAAATGCATGTGTAAAGCTATACATTGTAATTACATCAATTTGTTTTTTAAAGATGCACAAATCTACAGTTGATTTACATGCAGTGTACTGTATGAATAAATGAAGAATTGTCACACTATTTTATTGTAATGTATTTTAGGTTTCTCGAATCAGACTTCATTATTAATTCACGAAACAACATAAATAGAAAAAGTAGACTTAAACATACCATATTGTTGTGACCAATAAATAATGTAGCTTACTTAATAAATTGTATTGCAGCTGTTTAACCAACTCATTGTCAGAACACATTTATGTTATTGAATTCATGAGTCAAAACCTCAATTGCTGACTGAGATGCAGACCTTATGACTACTTCCCCATGTGACAATTAGCCCCATTCTCCCATATGTAATTATCAGATCAGCCCGTGTTATCCACAAATTTGATAGTAGCCTATATGTGGGCTGTAGTATATAAATGAAGTATATTAAATGGCACTTGAGATTGATCATTTTAGCATATTTTTTAAAACTGAATGTTGAATTTTTAAAAATCAGAAGAAAAAAAAGAAATGAAAAAAGTAAAGTTGTGACACCAGCATTGCTTACCTTATTGAGTGCATTGTTCCAATACTGTCCGGTTTCCCTCAGCAGACAGTAGTGCTCTACTCTAGTGTCCTGTGTAATTTATGAATGAGATATTACTATGCTGTCCAAGCCCCTCCCGTCCAGAGCTCTCAATGTGATGACCGCTCGCGCTCGCTGTGATGGACTTGAACTCCAAGGAAGCTTTGTTCAATTGAATCTCTTTTGCAAGATTGGACATTCCGTTACACGTCACCAGAACACACAATACAATCACGTCAGCCCACTTAAAACAAGCCGAATTTTGAAAGCAATGAAAGTGCGTGTCCGCTAGATGCCCTCGTTGCGTCAGTCCGATGTTTCTCTATGAACCAAATAAAAACCTACTCAGAGTAATATCGTTTAAATCTACATTCTTTATTAAGTGACTTTAAATGAACGACCATAAACGTGCATCTATCTGTACTCTTGTGCACCTACACTGTCTACTTACAATACTTACTAACTTGGGAAAATAAACCATGGTTTTGCCAAACTAACCATACTGTATTTGAAGTCGAACTGTGGTTATCCAAATGTTAATCAATGCTCCAGCAGTCCCCCCTCACTCCATTTCAGTATTTTGTTAAGATTACAAAATAACGAAAAAAAGTACAGCTAACATTTTGAAATCTATTTTGGCAAATAAACTCTTGTCTGCCAGAGTTTATCAGGCTTGTTAAATGCTTTAAGCTCTGCTGATTTCGTTTTCAAATGACAATAAACTCATTTAGGCTTTTCTTCCCCAAGAAAAGCCACCATAGGTTCCAGAAACCATAGCAGTATAACTTTCAAAGTATCTCAACAAGCATACTGTATGACTAAATTTGTAAAACACAGGGAGACAGAGAGGGCTTAGCTGGGCTTTTGTCGAAACTGAGTCATGATAAATCATAAAAAGGCCATTATTATGATATAATTATGTGGTTAAAGTCATATTTTCTCATTTCCAGCGAATTCCCAGCAGGTGGCAGCTGACAGCCCACAATCTGCTAGCAGTGTTGTCGTCACTAGCCGCCCTGGAGCATGGAGCCATGGCACAGTTACTGTGAGAAACCATGAGAGGAAATATTTATCCCAACAGTTAATTAGCTTGCTGTCAAGATATGTAAAAACTAGAAAACAATGCTGGTTATAGGAATGATGGCCAATTAGCATGACTAGCATTAGACATAGATGTAACAAACCTGTAGTAGGCTCCACTGGGCAGGTCAGGGGTAATGGCACAGTACAGGGTGGTATATGCGCCCTCCGCAGGGGTTTTTATCAAGAAACCAAATGTCTTCACAAAGAACTGCAGAGACTTATTCAAATGCCTGATGATGTCTGTCTTTACTAGGCCTGGATCCACAGCATAAACGCTCACTCCCATCTCTGCCACAGAAACAGGACTGAATGTAAATCGACATAAGCTACGGTTAGAGAACACATTTATTGCCTTAATGAAGAAAGTTTGTGGCCGAACCATGAGTCATATGGAAGGTTTAAAACATATTTTGATATCCTTGAAGGGATAGTTCAGCCAAAAATGCTAATGTAGCCACCATTTAGCCGTTTATTTACACTTGTGTGGTTTTCATACACTGAAAATGACATTGTTAAAACGCTACAGAACACTATAGTTGTTTCTCACAGATGAAACATGCTTAAATTGTTATACGTAAATCCTAGAATCAGATTTTTGAATCGTATTTCATGCCCGGCGACATACTCTTACCTTCTACTCTCATGGCAAGCTCTCGCGTGAAAAGTATGTTGGCCAGTTTGCTCTGTACGTAGGCCTTTACGGGATGATAGCTTTTCTCACTGTTCAGGTCCTCAAAGTGGATCTTTCCCATGTGGTGGGCCAATGAGGAGACATTAATCACTCTGGAAGGAGCTGAATGCTTTAACAGATCCATGAGGAGGAAAGTAAGAAAGAAATGTCCTGAAAAAGAAAAGGAGTCATTCATCACATGTCAAGTGTGAACAATCTCCCTTGCTCCTAAACAACAAATAATGACTCTTTATAGTCTTTGAAAAAATGAGAACGACTAGTGCACTTCATCAAACCTAAATGATTGACTCCGAACTGTGTCTCAAAACCGTCTGCTGTTGTTGAATATGGGCACATTGCCACGCCAGCGTTGTTAATCAGCAAATGAAGAGACTTTTCAGCTAAAATAAAAATGAATAGCTTTAAGATCAGGTCAGAAGTGAATGTGCGACAGAAGAATGTTCTTCATCCTCAACTCACTGTTGTAAATCAGTTCAGCAAAATCGCAGATGGATTTGGTGTCTGCCAGGTCCAGTTTCCGAGCCACCACGTTTGCATCCTCTACGTCTCTGCTGATGTCACCAGCCGCCTGTTCGGCCTTCACCAGGTCTCTGCTGGCCAGGATCACCCGTGCCCCTTGGTTTTAATAACAAGTTTTCCTACATTAGTTGAAATTAGTAGCTCATTATTTTGAGCAATTTCAGTAAAAACATATTTTGGTTTGGATAGGTCTGTCAGATCAAGTGGCTAGGCAGTCAGACCTAATATATTTAATCTGTGGCTCTTTTAAAAGAAGACTCGATGTGTTATTTCTACAGTCAGTGTTGATTTGGCTGCAGTACCCACCACGACTTGCCAGATTCTTGGCTGTTTCTTTCCCGATCCCGGTGTTTGCTCCAGTCACTATAGCAATTTTTCCATCTAACCGAATATCAGATGACCAGCTTTTGGTCAAAAGCCCTCTGAAAAGAGTTTGTTTATTAAATTTATATATATATATATATATATAGCATGTTGTGTGTTGTGTGAAAAAGAGTAAATTTCTAAAGTAATACATAGCATAAAATAATCTATGATATATATATATATATATATATATATATATCCATTTCAATGACATCATTTCTGACAAAGAATTTAATGCTCTATTCATATTACAAATAAAAATTGTATTAAATGTTCAATCAATGTTATATGTAAAGTTTTATATAATGTTTTTAATACTACAGCTACTTTTACTTTTACTACTTCTACTACTACTAACAATAATAATACATGATAAATTATATAATAAATTATGGTGAAAAGAGAAAAAAATTATATATGTTTCAATACCATAATGTCTGTCAAAAATGATTAAAACAGTGCTGAAATAAACCTTGTGAAAGAAAAACAGACTTCATATTATCATCATATACACTACATGTATTAACATATTTTTGGAATATGCATAATGTTATATAAATAATTTGAAAAATGTCTTTCCTACTACTCCTACTCATAATAATAAATGGCATAGTTAATAACAAGTTACTGATTAAATAAAAAGCACCTTACCTTAAGACATTCATTTTTCCAATAGTCTTATCACATGTCAACCCGCGAGAGGGGTCTTTTTCAGAGCTACTCATGATACAGAGTGTTATAACAATTGCTCAGATGTCATTTGTACTTGAATAAGGAGGACAGAAAATCCCCTTTCCTTTCCTGAGGCCAGAACTGATCATATTTTGCATGCAAAATAAATTGATTTTCTTTATACTCTGCACATATCTAAAAGGCCATGCTGTTAAATACAGCTGTGTATGTGCCCTGGTTCCACTCACTGAGGATATTCCAGGAAACTCTTGCACTAAATGATCCCCACCAGCAAAATGATTCACTTGATTTTGTAGGACTTTCCTTCCTTTAACACTAAATCAATAGCCGTATTTTGTCAAAGACACTGCTGTTTTATTTCACATAAACATCCTTAGGCAACCACAGTTGATTTGAGTGAACTCTAAAATGGCCAAAAACTACACACCACTGCCAGTGAGTGCTGTTCGATCTTCAATGGTGGGAAACTCGGTTCAGCTTTTCATCTTCAAAAATCAGGTAATTTCCAGCCAAGCCAGAGGAACACCTGTGTCCAAACCTGGAGTTCTCCCGAAACCAGATAGCACGTGCTCTGTTTGGACATGACTGTAACCTATAAGGATCACTGATACCTCAACAGTGACCAAGGGAATATGGAATGATACATTGCTCTTTTTAGTGGTCTTCCCCAAGATTCCCAAGTCCCTACAGATAAGAGCTCTGTCATTTTCAATTAGTCAATGTGGAATCAGTTGATGCTTAATTCATAAAAAAATGTATTGATGCTAAAAATGTTGGGGTAAAGGAGAGTTTGTTGTTGTTTTATTATTGTTTTTGATTTTTTTTTTAATGGAAATATTAGAAATATTTAGCAAGGATGAATTGAATATATTAAAAGTCACAGTAAAGACATTTAGAATGTTATGAAAGGTTTCAGCTGTCTGGTATATATTCAAACATTAATAAAAGATTTCTTTGACCTTTGTATTTAAAAAAAAAACAGAAAAAATGTATTACTGTTTATTAAAAACAATTAACAAAACAAATAAAAACTGTATATACACACACAACCTTTTTTAACATTGGGAATAATAAATATTTCTTGAGCACAAAATCAGGATATTACAAGGATTTCTGAATGATCAAGTTATAAATGAATAAATCTGATCGACCACAAACCTTTAATTTGTAAAGTTCATTTTAACGTTGTAATCGCAATTAATTATTTTTTTATTTTGATTGTTTTATTTATTATCTTTAACATTGTAATGTCTGGCATAAATTATTTTTTTAAAAGATATAATAGTGGTAATAATAATAATAACAACAACTATTATTATTATAAATATAAACAATAAATCATACATATGTTTGGTGAAAAGTCCTCTGAAATTTTTTTTGTTTAATATTTATAATAGCATACTTTCTGATAGCTAAATCATATAATGTATATTAATTGTAATGTAATATATCATATTTAATGTTTATATATATATATATATATATATATATATATAGTTATGCTGCTGCTGCTCCTATTAATAATAATAACTTAAAATGGAAACATTTTTATTATTGGTGAAAACCCCTCTGAAAAGTTGAACCTTTTTAATTGCATAATTTCTGCTAAAGTTAAACCGTTTAAAGATTTTGAGTTGTTACACATGAAGAATAAATTAAAAAAGAATGAAATATCTTAATAAATACGTTTCTAACCACCCATACTGATGCCTTAACTAATTATTTAATTCACATGTATTTACATAAGCATCTTTCTAGACATATTTATTATAAACAGTACACATGAATTACAAATCCTGCAAACAAATTTGAATTCAACCTGTTACCTCTAATAATGGGTAGAAAAATATTTTTCAGATAATATTTATGACATTGCAAATGGCATATAAATAAATTTTGTCTTTAAAATGTCGTGCTTACAATTTTTCCTGTCAATAAGCTTTATATTTCATCTAACCATGATTGCAAAGGTAAATAAGTTACAGTAGCTTTCCACTAGATGGCGGGACAATTCAACACTCATTGCTCGTCACGAGTCACCGAATATGCCAGGCGTTTTTGAGCAGAACCACATTAAAACCAGTCATAACTTCCTGTTTTGGCAGACAGAACTCAACAACACTTCACAGTGTTTGTTTCTGTTGCCATCCCAGACTCATGATTATTCCAATCACAGCTAAACATCCAGCAGCCTTCGGTGGAATTCTCACCTCACGCGGCTCCTGAGTATATGTTTGCATTGAGCTCGCGACAGCTGCTAGCCATTCACCGCTATTTATAAAGGCTTTGTGTCAACATTGGTTTTACTCGAATACCGAGGTTTTACCTCACATGTTGTTAGTGAAGCACAAACAATAAACACTGCTTATCACTAAACCAAATACCTTTCTCATACCGTCACTCCAATTTAAGGGAAAGCAATAGTTTCATACAAACACGTTTTATTTACAGCAATGGGTGGAGAAAAATCACAACTACTTATGTATCTGAACATCGATTTTCAATCACTATATATAATAAAGCTCGTGATTACGTTCTGCTCCAGTCAGACTGACTTGTCAGGCACAAAATCGGCATGATAAATAAAGCAAAAAATGATTAACATTCACAAATTATGCTTTTAAAAAAATATAGACACCTCAAACCCCATTTCTTAGTTCCATTAACCATCCATAAACTGTTCTCGACGTGAGGTACGATGCGCTTGCTCGGCTTCAGAAGACCAAGAGATAGGGACACAGAAAAACATAGCACTTTTGTTGTGGTGGATGCGTCTGGCTGTGTTTTCATCGTCTTTGGCCTGAGTTTGGCTTCTTGTCGCACCAAGCCGCTCTTTATTTGGCTCCTCAACATAGAGATTGTCTGAAAATGAGACATTCCAGGGTCAATGTTCTTGACTCTTACTGTAATGAGATCTATTAGAGTGAGATCCCCTCAAAGCCGACCGACAAGAAGTACCTAATTTATATGATATAAATACACAGGTCAACAAATGCATAGCATTTTTCATGAAATAGCACTCTAGTTGCTATACAGGCTGTCGTAGGCCCATTATTAATCAATAGTTATCGTGTAAAAAAAAGGCGAAGTCAATTCCAGTAAGAAATGTTTGCAGATTTTTATTTCTGCCAGGACCAGTCGTTGGTCATTTCCTGCACGGGCAGGTGTTTGTCCAGGTGTCCGTTCCTGCTCTTGGCCTGCGGTGTTGTGGTGATGTTAGATTTGGGCTCGCTTTGAAAGCTGTCATCGTTGGACTCTTCCTGAACCGGGCAGCTGAAGGGTTCGTCGGTTCCTCCGCTGCTTCCCAGCGACGTTTGACTGACGTACACCACAATGACCTCACCGCTGAAGTTCATCACCTGCCCGCTGGAGATAAAAGTAGTGTTGTTGTTTCCTGTCACCTGACCTGACAAAAATAAACATGGCATCAGAAACCACTGTTAGAGGAAGGTGGCAGAAATAGTACACTATAGTTCCATGAGCTAAATATTTGTTCCCTTCCTGAAAACAAATGAACACCAGTGTTATTTTAGTATCTTTTATTTAATTATTAACATTTTTAAGTAATGTAGTAATTTTGTTGTGTTTTTGTCATTTTTATATTTTGTCTTTTCATTTTTCTAATATGTCCATTATGCCCATATAGTTATTTATTTTTTTTATTTTAGTAATGTTTTATATTGTTTTAAATTTAATTTTAGTTAAAGTAATTTTACTTTGAGTTTTTTTTTTCTTTTAATGCTTGTACAGTTTTTTTTTTTCGTCTTCATTTTTAGTTTATTTACAATTTTGGCAATTTCATCATGTTTTTATTAGCTGTTATTTTTTAGTATGTAATTATTCTACCTTTTTTATATTATTTTTTCATTTTCATTTGAAAGTTTTAGTAATTTTTTGATATTCAGTTTTTTTTTATATGTATATAGCTTTTATTAGGTTTTTATTTAAGTAATTATATTTTTGACATTTTTATTTTAAGTTTTTGTTTTTTTATTAAGTTTTATTTTTTACCTAGTTTTAGTAATATATATATATATATATATATATGTGTGTGTGTGTGTGTGTGTGTGTGTGTAATATTATGTAACATTATATGGTTTTAGTCTTAGTTAATAACAACCCTGAAAGACTAACATTTCAAGGATAAACATTATGCATATTAATGCAACCAAATGTGTATTTTCCATTCATAGTTTTTGTAGTCTTGCTAAAACACTACGCTGCTTCTTTAGAAGTTTAGTGGTTCACATACATTACAAAGTTTAAACTAATAATGCCACGTCAGCACTGAATTGGCAAAAAGCAGTTTTTGTGTCGACCCCTCTTGAGCAACAAATGGCTTCCTTCCATTTAAAAATTCAACATGAGCAGATTGTATGGTTCCTATTTTTCTCAGAATATACACACAGACTATCAATGACTCATGTTTCACACATCTTTTAGTCATTTTCCCATTGGTCCATAAAGGACCCTACACCCACTCGTTGCGGTGGCTGCCTGCCATATTTTCACAAACACGACTTACCGGAATGCACATGACCTGAATGTGCTTGTTCTAATTACTGCTACAAGACACAACACTTTATTTTAATGTTCAGGTTACTGTGTTTTCATTAACAAGACATTACTGCATATGAACTGCATGTGTAAATATTGTGTAACTCCTCTGTGGAGGGGAAATTAATAACAATAGGAAGGAATATGATAACACAGACACTGTTAAATAATGTGTTATTGAAATGTACGTCTGTTATGCTTACCAGTAATACTATGAAATGTTAGAATTAAAAATAACAATTTTCTACTGAAATATATTGTTTCGCTCCTGTGATGGTAAAGCTGAATTTGCAGCATCATTACTCCAGTCTTCAGTGTCACATTTAGTCTTCAGAAATCATTCTAATATGCTAGTTTGTATATAGGTTATATTAGATTAGTTATTTTTATATCTGTTTATTTATGTGTGTACATATATTACTCTCATAGTATTTTTGTATTATTATTAATATACATGCACAGTACACAAGATACACACACAATACTTGCCCATTGACATTGATACCTAAAACTATTAGTAAAGAAAGAATCACATTTGATAAGGGTTGTACTTTAGCACTTTTAAAAGTTTATACAGGGATCCTTCAATGTTGAAACGTGATATATGGCCAGAAAACCAGTGCAACACAACCTGGCCACTGTTTGATCAAAGATGGAAATAATCCATCACTCCACACCTTTTTTTTACAGGTTCCTGATAATTTCCCATCTTTCATCATATCATTCCGCATTTGTTTTGTAAGAGAATCTGACACAATAACATGTGCTAAAGAGTTTAACTCATTCGTGTGAAGCACTATGAAGCAATAGCTTCAAATACCTCAGATGCATAGACAGGTTTTCAATTGTTGTGCCACAGTTTTTGCATGTGGTAATGTCTTACCAGATGTGAGAGCTGATTCTGAGCACTGGTTCTGGAAGTCTGCGTCGGGGTCAGACAGTTTGTGTTCATCGCTGTGGATCAGCGAAAGGCCCTGGTCATTAGCGCTGACCGACGACAGAGGAGGAAGAGTGGTGGAGTCTATGCTGCAGCAACAAGGTTCGTTCTGTCTATATAGGCCTTCGACCGGACCTCGGTCCCCTTGGAGATCTCTCATCTCTGACATGGCTTCTTTGCCAGCAGGGCTGCTGTAGTCCAGATAGAGTTTCTGGGAGCGCTGCAGATCCAGCAGGACATCGGACGAGCAGCTCTCACACAGCAGAGGCTCTTTCAGGCCGTCAACCTGCGCGGTTTCTCCAATGGCGTCTCCTGGCCTGCAGGAGCTGCATGTCGCTGAACCCGTGGCCACAAGCTGACTGCAGTCCTCGTTCTCTCCGACCTCGATGGGCTCCTTCATGGAAAGCGCACAGCTGCAGGAGCTACCCGACAGAGGAGACGCAGACCCACCTCCGGAGTCCTCGCTGGAGCTCCCAGACGAGGTTTCGGCTCGGTCTTGGTCCATGCAAGTCAATGTTTCATCAAGAATTGTTAATTGGGTGCTGGGACATGTGATCAGGGACTCTGGGGGGGTTCGTTCTTGGCAAATCAGAGGGAGGGTTTGTGCACCGTTACCTCCGTGGTATGAAGTCAGAGTTTCCTAAAAGAAAGTAAAATTGGTATGGGCCGGTTAAACCAAGTATGATAACTATATAAGTAACTACCACAGTTTTAGAATGCATAAAGGTCCATCCTTAAAATACACATTGTTGGGTCAGGTTCCACATTTTGGAATTGTATGGAGTACCATATGTGCCAAAAATACTTTTTGCTAAATTCTATATGGAGATATATTAGTGCCAAAACCTTTTTTACCTTTATTATCTTTGACTTTATAATTCAATCTTTCTCTAAAAGTGAAATTGTATGCAAGTAAAAATTAGTTATTTGTAAGAAATAAATGTTGAAAAATAAAGTTTTAAAAAATAAATGTATAAAAAAAAATTTTTATAAAATAAAATAGGACAGCTTTTGAAGGCATTAGTAATCTTCATAACTTTATGAAAATAGGGCAGTCCAGACCACAACTATAACAATAACAAAACAGAGGAACAATATTGTTGGAATCATTTTCTGACTTATAAAAACAGTGACAGCCAATCAGAAACTATTCTGTTTGAAAAAGCTTGTGCATTTAAAATAAAAGACAATGGTACTTCTGTGTGTGCTTAAAATAAACAAAAGGTTGCTGTGGATGCTAATATATTATTCTTCCTTACCTGTTGATTCCTACTTCCTTTCAGGTTTTGGACGCAGGTGCGTAGATTTACTGTGGTGTCAGAAAATAAGCTTTAATCAACAACATAGACAAGAATCTACCACAAACTGTAGCAAACAAACATGATCCTGAACTAAATTTACCTGAGAGTAAGTTCAGCTTATCCTTGCAACAAAACAAGAAGAGAACAACCAATGAGACCACAATGATGACCGAGAGGATGGCCACCACCACCCAGGGTGTCATAACTGAGGAGGATGAGGAGGTTTATTCATCACACCACTCTGCTGAAGTTAAATTCAACTCAACAAATACAATAAAACTGAAAAAACCTACCAGGAGAAGGGACTCCACATATGACATCTGATTTAGAAGTTCCTGATTGTTTCTCGGTCTTGCCAATAGCTTTACAACTGGAAGGGAACAGGACATATCAATAAATTGAATATACTTTGGAATTATTGTAAGCTTTACAACTGGAAGAAAGTCTGGTCACATTTGGTTTGATCAGTCCCAATTTTTTCTTCTAAGAGGAACCGCAAATACAAAGAGCAAAAAGAAAAGGGGCTCTTTCTAGGGGAAGTGGTGGAGAAATTAATCATAATACCACAGTGCGGTAAGACTGCGGGGGCTTTAAAAAATGACCAGGCATGCCTGAGACCTTCCCCAGACAAACAACGCCTGTGAGAATGAGAGCTGTGACTTTGCAAATGAGCCCAGTTAAAGAACAGTTGTGTGTGTGACTCAGAAAACAGAAATGTTTGCGGCACACATTCCCGGCTGTTGTTAAATCTATGGAGCTGCTATGCATTGAGTTTTTAATCATACTCACTCTGTCCATTTCTTGCAGGCTTCTGTTGATAGGCAATCTGAGAAAAATCCATACTGACAAGACACACAGGAAGCTCTGCCTGTCTCTACAAAGAAGAGAGGGATAAAGAAATATAGGCTTTTCATTTCAAGACACATTTGTAGTGGTATTTATCCTAAACAATAATTTAAATTGCATTCATTTTCCTTTTCATTTTCTGTTTATGCATTTTCTCAATCAATCAATCAATCTATCTATCTATCTATTCATAAAAAGTATAACAGAAAGGTATAGAACGCCTTGTGATGCTTTTAAATTTAAATTATAGTGTAAATGTCACAATACTAAAAATAAATTGTAAACTACAGTGTGTCCAGATCCATTTCTGTGATCTGTATTATAAAGTTCCCTTCCATTTGGCACTAAATCTAGTGCTCAAAACCACAGAGCTGGAACAGCCACTGATTTACTGCACTCTCAATTACGGGTACACTTCATCTATCTATAAGGAATATGATTAATGTCTCCCGCTTTAAACTTCTGAATTAACTTATAAAAGGGATAGTTCACACTAAAATTTAAATTCTGTCATCATTTACTCACCTTCATATTATTCATTGAGCTATTCCTTTTTTAATAAGTCCCCCCCTCAGAGTAAAATTTTAAATGATCACATCTTTTTTACTGTCAAATCTGTATAGAGTCACCACAAGCTCTTACTGGCTATTACGACTCCTTCTCCTGCAGGACATTTTTGGATGGCCTCACAGTATTCACAGTTGATCAGAGAGCATTGGAACCCCTGCTTGCACCGACACTGGTTAGCCGCTGTACGGTTGGGAGGATAAGTGCTCTCAAATCCTTTACCTGTATAGAATGATTAATGCTTTGTGTCAAAATATAAGGCTGAAAAAATGAGTTTGAAAAAAAAATGCACCAAAGTTACTGAGAAAAACTGTAAGTGACATTGACCTGCATCGCAGAATGTCTGAGGAATGCATTTTTCGTCACTGTTCAAGTCCGGCTGGTACCCTTCGCGGCTACAATCAAGGCACTTTGTGCTTGAACTGGCATCACAATGGGTGAAAACGTATTTCCCTGCATTGAAATAAATATTGTGCAATAAGTTTGTAAATGTGTTTGCTGTTTTGTTCATGGGGAAAGGTCAGTGAATCCATATAGCAAAAGATGATATTTTTTAAATTTGTATATTGGAAGTCATTGTAGGTTATAGTTCATCTGGGTGTGTGTAGGCCTCTTCCTTTTTTCTTATCCTTCTGCTTTTTAAATGGGAAAAACGAGCAGATTTAGACCTGGTCTTATTTTACCCAGACAGGCTTCACTCACACACCACAAAATGAATGAATGGATTGTTTTATAGTGTTTTCTACATAGTAGAATGAACTAGTCTGTATTGCTGCTCACCTGCTTCACATTTTCTGCAGCATCTCCCTTTGTGCTTATATTCATTTTGTTGGCAGTTTATGGCCAGTCCTGCCTGAAATTAAAGAGTTACAACAATAGTTTAACAAACGTAGTGGCTCTTATTATATTCTATAAAATGCTTGTGATCAAACTACAGTACCATGCCACTTCAACAGATATTTATTGATATTTTGAACATTATATTTATTATTTTACTCCAAAAATACACGCCAGCTGCTTATTTCGTAATCTGATGCAATGGCATTCAGGCATTTTTGAGTGTGGCTAAAGCGTTCAAATACTTTTTGGGGGTCACTGTATCTCCAGTCCTCTGGTGATTTCTACAGTAACACAAAAACTATACAATGTTTGGCCTGTTTGAACATTTGTCCTGGTCGGAATAAGAATCTTCAAGGAATAAGAATCATTTGAGTGGTTAAAGCATCAGGGAATGAAAGACTGGGGGAGTGTGTGTATGGTGGGGGGATATTACCCAACTCAGAGGAAGAAAAAAACAAGAAGAAAAGCAAAAAAACACCACCCACATCCCTCCAGATACCACAAAAGCATTCCATGGTTTAACAGCGGGGCAGAATTAAATGCAATCCTTTAATTCAGTGCAAATCTGAGAAAATTCAGCTGTCACTCATGTAAAATACAATAAAAAAAAGTAAATAGTGCCAAGCTCAGCATACTGGGCTCTTGTGGAGATGAAAAGGACTTGGCTGAAGTACTAGGTGCTTTGACTGTTAAAATAGCTAGAAATAATGCTCAAATTCAACTTTTCTGCACAGCACAGTGAAAACAATTAATTGCTTTCAAATGAGCAACAAGGGCAAAGCCTCAGTTTTCTGTATTCTAGCCATTATTCTAGTCAAATTTTAGAAATGGAAGAGAAATACTGTTCACAGAGATTACAGAAGACAATTCATAACATATGAAAGCTTTCTCTATCTCTCTCAAGCAAATACAAAAGAGAAGAAAAAAAAAAGAAGTAAACATTTTCCTATTTAGGTTTCCCAGGATTGATCATGAATCAATAGATCAAATGAGATCATCTCAGGAAAATCCATGGGTATCATGGAAATTCATGAGGAAATATAATTTGGATATCATATTTGTTAATGACAACAAGCTTAGTCTAAACAAGGGACTAGTTCTCTTCACTTAAGGAAAAAAAATAATCAGGAAGAAAACCCAATTTATTCAAATGAAACAAGTTGTGTACTATTCCTTGTGAAAAGAAAAAAAAACAAAAAAAAAAAAATATATATATATATATATATATAATCCAACTACAGTGTCTAAATGTGTATTAATAAAAAGATATATATTCAAAAAAATGTAAACAATAAATTACATTGAAAATAATCAGAGAAGACATTAAACATAGTTGAAGATGCAATTCTGGGGGGTTTTCTACTGCTGCTGAAGAACCTTAAGACCTTTTGATTGACGCATGTGAAAAAACACAGGAAACCCAAAGGAATGTCCAATGTTCATTTCTGATCCTCTGCATTTACATGTAAGGCTATACTCAGGCAACACAACATATTTTCATTGACTAAATATATAAGATCATGGTCAGTGACGCCCAGAAAAATTATATGTTAGAAAATATGCACTGGACACAGAGAAATCTTTTCTCACAGGAGCTTGCTGCATATACAGCATATATCTGAGAAGCACTCAGACACCATAACTGTGCATTTCCTTGCATTTATTCTGTTTAAGATAGCAATGCTGCACTACTATATATTATAACTGTATAAACGTCATTCAGAATTAATTTAGTTTAGCATAATCATTAGTTAATGGAACATTTGTCCATCATCTGAAGAATGCCGCTCAGTATCAAAGGTCGAAAGAGGCAAGCACTGTTTCCAAAATTAAGTTTCCAGATACACTGACATTTTCTTTAATAACTGTACAACCTGGCCAATACATGTTCAGACCTGCATGTGATGCAACAGAAAACATGTTTGACCTGATAAAACATTACATAACTGAAAGCTGAATGAATGAAAATATGAATGACAAAAAATTTGCTCATTTCACACACAGATTATAATAGACTTTGGTCAATTGCAATATTAGAGGGCTTCCTGAAATATTTGCATAGAACAAAACAGGTTTTTGAGAGTTTTGGAGCTGGAATTTTACACCATTCCTGGGAATCTAATAAATAATAATTTACATTTGGTGGACAGATCTAATGATTTCCTATTAAAAGGAAGAAGAAGAAGGAAAAAACACACAGGGCACTTCAAGTTAAAACCATCATGAACAAAGCACAATCCCAGAAACATCCACATCCACATGGAGTTCCCCTCAAAATGTGCAACAATTTAGAATCCAGGGAAAAGTTCATAATAGTCTGGCAGGGAAGGAAAGAGTGGGAAGTGTCTCAGAACTTTGTGAGCGGCCAACATAGAGAGCACTTCGGTCAAAAATGCACATGTCTAGGTATGATTTTGAGTCACAGATTAAATTAGTACTACTAGCGGTTCTTTTGAACAGTTCATTTTAATGAACCGGTTCAAAAAAGATTCATCAATTGTCTTGTCACCGCGTCATTATTTGAACTTCGCTGTAATGAATGCGTCCCAGTTTATTTTGTTGCAGCCATAATCAATCTTAAAGTTAATAATATCAAATAATGCTAAAATTAATGTACTTCACTTAATCTGTTAATTAAAACCAGCTCGTTTTGTGAGCGCGTTGACAAAACAGTAAATATTTCACAAACATATTTGCATTGCGTTTTACCTTTTAACATTCCTACAATCGGCTATTAACGTTACTAGTCAAATCCTGAGTTCACTACTCATATATTGCTCTAATGTTAATATTAACGAATCTTCAGAAAGAGAGGCAAGTTGTTGTGTTAAAGATTCACTGCAGAGGTGCGACTCAAACGAACGAGTCATTCGGGATTCGTACATAATGTACACACCCCGTTGTCGCAGCAAAGCGCTGAAATAAATAGAGGGGAATAAGCCAGTTTGGCATTGTGGTGGCCAAAAAGTCAACAGAGTGCAAAATCCTAATTCCCAATAATATTACATTCCCGGTTTACCTATTATAATTTCGTTAAATTCCAAAATAAAGTCTGAAGTATTATAATTACATTCAAACAACGTAGCGAGCAAACTTACCTGCGTGCACAGAGCAAGAACGAAATGTGTGATCCATCCTTGAAATATCCAACTAGCTGAAAAATTCACTCTCATTTTTCTAAACTTTAAAACAGGACAGTAATCTCGGTGCTGTTGTATTGTCCAGTGAGGTTCAGCAGCAGACGTCTGTGCGCTCCGGGATGAAGGGATGAAACTCCAGACTGCTGTAGTTCACTCGCAGAGAGCATGTCCCATGTCCCCACTCACCCACGCCAAGACTGCGGCTCTCCTGGTGTTTCCACTTCTCTACAGTCATGTGGAAGCTGCTCAGTTTCTCACACGCTCCTCCCATTTCTCGTAACCAAAGTAGTCCACATATAAACGGGGTGTCGTTCATACAACCAGACAATCACTGTCGGTCTCTATCGTTCTAGTCTGTAGCAGTTTAAGTCCACGCGTCACGTCGAGCACATGTATCTCGTTGGTTTATACTTGCAGCCAAAGTGCAGTAATTTGTGCTTTTAAGTTATGAGATGCCTATAAAAACAGAAGAAAATACAGCTGCTGGTATATTGCATCCCACAATGCAATACATTTGACTTGAACTTATGTATTTCTTGATTAGACTCAAGCTAGTGCATAGTGAACAACTTTCAATGCAAAATAGTATTACAAATATCATCATTTAAGAATGAGCTAGTATTTTTTAGTACAATTTTAAACATAGCCTCACTATGGGACCAATTGTGAGAGTGAAACTCGTAATTGTGAGATAAAACTTTGCCTTTCTTAGAACTGCAAGATATAACTTTGAATGGAAGATGTAAACTCTTGAGATGACTCATCCTGCACTACACAGATTTTCGTCCAATCAAATAGCCACTAGGTTGCTTATAGTTGCTATGCCACCTGGAGTGTGACTAATTGCAATGCTTTAGATGTGCATAGTGAACAACTTATTAATAAAATAGTTATAATATCAGAATGGATGAGCCTTGTCTCAAAGATTTGCTGTGAGTAAATATGTTATTGTTGTATCTGTCCACCTTTTTTTAAACATAAGAACAGTTGCAGCCATTTATTAAATGGAATTCTTAGCTTCTATTGTCAGCCATTTCCAGTTATTTTAGGCGTAAAAAAACATTGCAAACTGGTATTTTTGATATTTATTTATTTACAAATACAGTAGTTTACTGTTTACTTACAAACCCCATATTTTTTACCATAAAATATTTTGCAGGCCAATACCTAATATCACCCAATTTAAACATTCATTTCAGCAGATAAACCTTGATTTCTCTTCTGAAATGATAAGGAAAGGTGCATCTTTAAATTGTTTTTGTGTTCCTGGAAGTTTTCAAATAAATAGCATAGTTAAAAGTTAAAAGTTAAATGATGAAAAAATGGTGGCCTCTCTAAGCAGAAGGTAATGTTAAACTGAGTTGTTTGCCTGTAATTCTTATCTTGTTTAACTGTCAGCTCATAATTCCTCACTTGGCATCTGTCTTAATGGGTGAATGGGGCAGATAGCGATGCTTTCGGGACCAATGTGGGGGTGTTTGAAACACTGCCAGAAGTTTCACTAATTCACCATCCCTCTCACTTTCAAGCACAAAGCTGCCGTGTCTGTTCCTTTAGGCCATCGCTGCCTGCTTTGAATAACAGTCATCAGCAAGGCTGAAGAGCATGTTTTGGCATCCATGCGCTTTCCTTCATGCATCTACCACACAACCCCACATGCAAATCAGGTGAATATGGTGTCCTTAATTCCTGGAGGCCTTTCAAAGCTGGTATGTTAGGCAGATATAGAGATGTCACAATAGACTGATTGTTCTAGCACGAAAAACAACACTGAACCAACTCAACCTATGTGAATATTTTATGCTTTCATGATTAAAAACATTTTATGTTTTGGGGGGCATAAAAAATGGTGATGCAACAACATGATGAAAATTCTAAGAATAAAATTTATATATATATATATATATATATATATATACAGGTCCTTCTAAATTTTTTTTAAAAATGTGCATATTGTGATAAAGTTCATTATTTTCTGTAATATACTGATAAACATTAGACTTTTTATATATTTTAGATTCATTACACACAACTGAAGTAGTTTCAAGTCTTTTATTGTTTTAATATTGATGATTTTGGCATACAGCTCATAAAAACCCCAAATTCCTATCTCAAAAAATTAGCATATCATGAAAAGTTTCTCTAAACGAGCTATTAACCTAATCATCTGAATCAACTAATTAACT
>JAUMHI010000031.1:1712158-1730183 GCA_032359435.1 Enteromius unitaeniatus
TTATGCCTTTTCAAATATGATCTTTCATGCAGTGTGTCATGTAGCTGTATGTGAACATAAACTATCTGCGAAGTTGTGAAGGCGACAGTGCACGATAATGAAGTTATTGTCTCACATTCGCCTAAAGTCAATGAGAGTCGTCAGCAATTCAAATCTTTTTCTGTTACGGATCCACGCCACTAAGTAACATATTTGCATAATGTTTAGAAAATTTTATCTATTTTTGGAGAAAACTAAAGTGTTTTTTGACCTTGCATACATGTAAACCTGTTTTAAGAGACTCAATATTAGCAACCTTTAAAACGGCATAATAGGGGCACTTTAATACTAAGAAATGTGCAAAAAAAGGGTAATTCTTTTATTCAAGTAAGTCTCGAGTGATATGTTAATAGACTTGAATTACACTTAGTGTAAAATAAACAGAAGATTTACAGGAATACAGCGCATGATTTTAATGAAACATTTATAGTGCTTTTTCAACATTTTTCATCTTTAAAGCTTCAGGCCATGTTAACTGTAACACAGCCAACTCAAAAATTTAAACAAATTCTCCTTTTGTGTTCCACATAAAAAAGAAAATAATAAGTCATACTGGATTGAAAGCACATGAGGGCTGGTAAATAATGGCTGACTTCATTTTTACATGTCACAATAAGTGCTTATGCTTTTGTACCTATATGCTACCTAATCCCACTCACCTCTGAGCCCAGCCTACTGTCAGCAGACATTCGACAGAAGGACAAAAGTGCTTGGTGGAAGGCCGGAGACAGCTTTCTGCACAAGCAAACAAAACATGATTTAACAAGCCACCTCCACCTCCAGTTACCAATAACTCGACATATTAGCCCAGCTTTCCACAGCACAGGGCAAAACGCTGATAAAGGAACAGTCAAAACAAAGAGAGGGTCATTTGTCTGAATCAGCCTCGTGGGGTAAAAGTCCATCCGGAGCAGATGTGCAAAATGATGATGAATGGAATATATGGTGCCTGTCAGCACTGCAGTGGTGCAACGGTGCTTAATGCAGTGCTGCCATCTAGTGCCATAACAGCTATGTAAAAAAAAACGGCTGCATTGTTCCAAAGAGTTATTGACTCTTAAATTACTCATATGAAATACTTTTCATGGGCATGAGTGACTCTAAGTGTACTCTGTAGCTGACTTAATCAAAGTTATGAATTTCTATCTATCAGGCAATAACTACCCAAAAACTCCTATCGATTTGTACTGTGCAATAGTTTAGGGCTGGTAATATTTTTTTCATGCTACTGAAAGAAGTCTCTTATTCTCACCAAGACTACATTTGAACGATTAAAAAAAATAATAATACATTTAAAAAATATTATTACAGTTTAAAACAAGTGCTTTATTTTTTACTTTCTTTAACAAATTTATACCTGACAAAACTGAATTTTCAGCAGCCATTACTCCAGTCTTAAGTGTCACATGATCTTTAAGAAATCATTTTAATATACTTATTGGGGCATAAGAAACTTTTCTTTGTATCATTAAAAAAATATATATTTTCCTATCATATTATTTTCATGATTTTAGTTCATGTTGAACTAAATAAAAATGACAAACATTGTTTAGTAATTAAAATACAAGTAACTATTACTTTTTATAGTAATATATAATAACAATAAATTACATTTTCACTCTACAACTATATATTTTATTTTAGGCAACATTTATTTTAATGCATTTAATTTTAGTGAACTATCCCAGGTAACAAATGTATAATATTATAATATTTTTGGAAACAATTACTCGTTTTTAAGGATTCTTTTATTTATATAATATATGGTAACACTTTATTTTAAGGTCTTCTTGTTACATGCTACATGTACATGAACTATTTATAATCACAATCAATTATGCACAACTACAACCAAGTAACCCTAAACCTACCAACTCTTACCATATATTATGTACATGTAGGAGTATATATATATATATATATATATATATATAGTTATAGTATAATTACACTGTAACAATGACACCTTAAAATAAAGTGTAACCAAACATTTGCTAATTAAAAAAAGCATTAAAAAGATTTTTACAAATCTCACCAACGCCAACCTTTTGAATGGCAGTGTTTATCAAAGGAGGGACTTATATCTAGGGATATTATAGAAACATGGAGGTTGACTTTAGCAACCAATTAAAACCATAAAGCAACAATAAAGCAACCATTCAAATAATCAAAGCTCTGTGACAGCCGGTTTGCAGCCTAATGTTTGGAAAGCTTTCACATTAAGCGTAACTATTATAACAAATATGTGACCTAGATAGGAAGTTCACTAATAGCTCACTTCTAATAGAGTTTGGTTTCTTGAATGCTTTTTTTTATACATCTGTGTATCTCATCACCTCCTTTTTTACAGGGATAGGAAGTGCTGGTTCTCACCTGTTGGGCTGGTCAAATTGCACAGAGGTTTTACCCTGCTGACTCTGAGACTTTAGTTTGCTGTGAGGTTGTGTAGTAGTAGTGGTGCGTTCAGTGCATTCAGTAGTAGTGGTGGTTGTAGTCTTTGTAGTGCTGGCATCCGAGGAGCTGTCAGTTTCTGTGACCCCTCGTATATCCAAATACTGTCCATTGTCTAGTGGGGGTTTACCACATGGAGTGTCTTCTTTAGACGGAGTCGACTTCACTGCAGACGTGGGTTCTGATGAAACATTCCTCTGAAGCGCCTGGATATCACTTTGACACACACACACACACAAAGATACATATATTAGATTTAGCGATGAGTAATGTAGAGTTCATCTCTTGCTAGGACACATAAACACCATGCTGAAAAATGTCAGAGATCAGAAGGTCATCATGATGAGAGTCTACTGAGCTGGAGGAGGAGGACAGTTTCTGGAGTGCTTTAAAACACAGCATTAGACACTGCGTGGGTATAAATAATATTCACATAAATCGAACGTACCAGTAATTTCATAATATATATTTCACTCATTTCAAAAGCTTGGGGTCATTATGGGTTGATTTAGCAAGGATGCTGGTAATTGACCAAAATTGACAGTCTAGAATATTTATAATGTTACAATAAAATTCTCTCTTAAATAAATGCTGTTATTAATTGGAAAATTCAAAAACGTCTATATATAAAGTTTCAACACATGTATGAATCATTTTTTAAACACCAAATCAGCATACAAGTATGATTTCTGACACTAAATATATATCTATATAAAAATGATTTATTATTTATATTTAAATATAATGATTTTATTATATTTATGATCAGTTAAACTTCTAAACAGTAGTGTAGTTTGTAGGGTGGTTGATGCACTCAATAATAATAAAAAAAATAATACATTTATAAATAAAAATAAATACAACATAAAATAATCTGATACATTTGAATAATAAAATACATATAGTATGAAAAAAATACATTAATTTTAAAGTTTGATTTTTTTTTTCCTCACAAAGAAATATGGTTTGTATAAGCGTCAGCTGCTGAGATCAGACCCTGCAGATATTAATTACGCAAGTAAACAGGTCCCTGCTCTGAGCTCTCATCATATGCAGCAGGTTTCTGATGGTTCTGATTGAATTTGGCCCACAGGCAGCAGGCGATGACTCTTACCTTTGCAGCTTTTTAATCTGTTCAGCCAGACTCTGTTTCTCACTGTTCAGCAGGCTGATCTGATATTCCAGCTCCTGAACCACTTCCTCCTGCTGCTGCTTCTGTGGATAGCAGCGAAATTACTTCAAAGTTTAAAAGGCGTATTTTTGACCAGAGAAACCCTTGACTACTCTAAATCACATTTTAGACCCTAGAGCATAATGTTTCATCAAAAATCCCTTTTAATATGACATTATACATGGGGTTACTAGGATTTGACCATATTCTGATTATGTAAGATGTCATGTAAATGCATTAACCTGATGGTTATATGCATTTGGATGGAACCGATATTCCAGGTTCTAGGAAAGTGACTAAAATAAGTTAAAATGTGCCATTAAATCAGACTTTTTTTTCATTATAAAGGCTAAAACCGAATATGGAATTGGCAATCTGAAAAGTATGCTCATGTAAACAGTTCTTCTTTTAAGTAAATACCTGTATAGCCTCAGTTTGCTGCATAGGTTCCTGTGTAAAATAGTCTCCTGGGAAGTCATTTGGGTCCACATTGATCGCCACATCCATGGTATCCCGATGCAATGGCAGACTATTCCCACAGTTCCTATAGAGCTGCAATAGATCTGGAGGTTTGGGAATGTTTAGACCGACGTCATCCCACAACTCAAAATCCTGAAGAAATAAAATACTGTGAGTACCAGGAAGAAATAAGATACTAAAATAATGTGAAAAAGGAATATGTATGTATGTATGTATATATATACATGTATGTGCACACACACACACACACACTCTAAATATTACCTGATCATCATTTTCATCAGAGAATGTGATGGATGTTAACTTATATTCATTTTTCAATAAATACTCATTAACTAAAAAATTTAAGGCTCTCTTCTCAAGAGGGCGGATAGGTTCCTGAAAAAAATAAAAGGAAAAGAGTAAGTTCATGTAGATTATTTTAAACTAATTGCTCATAATGAGCTTATTAGATAACCCCCCGCCCAAAAAAAAAAGAAATCAGGTTAACCTGAATTTCAGGACTGGATTTGTAGTTTTTTCTCTCTTGAGAGGGAATCTCACATTCTATACATAGAGACAGAAAGAAAGAAACAGAGAGAAAGAAAAAAACGAGTGAGCTGGAATTCGATTTATAGTGGACAATACAAACTGCCTTTAGGAATGAGAGCAGCTCCTATAGCAGAAGGAACTGAAGTGTGTAAAAGTTGAAAGTACGCCACCTGCAGCCTGAGTCAAGTTGGCACGAAGAGCCTGAATGGTCTCCTTGGCTTTCCGCAGTTCAAACTCCAGAACTGGACCAGGGGGAAGTGGGTCACACACAAACAGGCATCCAACCAAGAGAAGGGAACAAAGAAACAAAACAAAAAGGGAGGGGAAAAAAGAACAAAGGATGGCCATGAAAAAACAAAATCAAAAAAAGAAAGAAAAGAAAAACAACAATTTTTGTAAGAAGCTGAGGCAGAACCAAAACAGGGACATGCACACTATGGATCTAATGAACACATGCAGCAGAGGTTGCTGGAGGTTGCCAGATCATCAAAATATTTACACATTTATTTTCCTTCGGGTTTTATTTTCTCGCAAATTCACTAGCTGCTGTCTGACCAGGGATTTAGAGAAAATCAAAGTCTGTTTGGATGAAAGGTAAAAAAAAAAATCCCTTTTTATTTTTTAAGTTCCTTTAGATCTTCTTATTCCTTTTGACTTTAAAGCTGAAGTGTGTAATTTCTGTGCCTCTAGCATCATCTAGCACTGTCCTAAATAGTGCGCTTAGAGTTAATTCTAGCACTAACCATGGTGTACATGTGCCCATAAAGTTCACATGACCACAGGAAGTCCTGTTTGCCATTTTAGGTCGCAAAATTGCTTGCCAACTTCACGTCTACATTAGCAGTGTAACACAAAGTGTAAACCATGCCAATTGGGCTGGGCCTTATTATCAAAAGTACAGTTTTCGGAACCAGCCGGTACCGAAGTGTTAAAAATGTCCATCCCTGACTCACGTCATTGGCTAAGTCCAATGTTGACATGTCAGACTGTTCAGGATGCAGAGATATGTTTTGACTGCAACATTGAGACTCTCAGAGGAATCAATCACTTACGAGTGTTTCTGAATACTAAGCTGGAATATGAAACGGACAAAACTACACACTTGGTCTACAAAAAGAAGCCTTACAAAAATAAATCACGCTTTTCTTATCATGAAAAATCCTAGCACCTCACAGGATTCAGTTAACAATCCCAAATATACACAAACGCAAATCCTAAATCCACCAAAACCAAAATCCACCTGTGGTTTGCATTTGATCTTTGTTGTAAGCCAGTTGTTTAATTGCTAAAGGATTTACTATTATGTGCAAAACCCCGCAGCAATCCTGCTACCGTGGACCTGCTAGACGAGTTCTAACACAGGCTGTGTCTCATTCCGCTCGCTAATTTCTAAAACGGGAATCAGCATATTGAGAAGACCAAATTTGGGATCAGAAGCACTTTGATCCACTAACAGCAGGGGAAGTGATGATCTTGATTCAAATACAACATGACCAATTTTCTTCTGGTATCGGGTGCCAAAATTTCTAGGAAACAAACATGTACTGGGACAATTGCTGCCCAAGGATTTCTAGGGCCATGTATGAACTAGGGAACGGATTGAGACACAGCCAGAGACACCAGGAAACAGAAGCATGGAAATAACAGGACACTTTGCATGACTGTACACTGACGATCAGCAGGTGGGACTCCCACAAGCTCTGCTTCCTCATGTTTTCTGGAACACCATCTATCTGAACAGGGCCAGATAAAGAAGGGGAAAAAAAAAAGATGAATTCAAACACAAGAGAAATAAATAATCATTTTTAAAAACTCTGGGGAGTGATGGGGGAAAAGAAAAGCTAAGAGAAAGCGGAGCTCAAATGGGACAAAGACACTTTTGCTGCTGATCGACTCGGCACAGGATGCAAGTTTAACAAATGGAAAAATGTAAGAACAAGCAAAAAAAAAAAAAAAAAAAAGTGGCAAAGGTGTGCTTGCCTGGATGGTTTGTGGTCCAGTATTGGAAAGAGAAATACTGGAATAGAGACCCATCAGACAGCCAATAAACCCCAGGTCAGACAGCCAGGGCTGTGCTCATCTCTGAAGGGGTCAAGATTAGGGAGCAGATGCCCAATTTGGGGCGCAAAAGTAACATTTTGTTCAAAGCAATCTTATTCTGCTGCACGGTTCCTTAGGCTTTCTACTTACCCATAATTAGCTTTCAACAAAAATCACACTTATAATAGGTGCATAAAACCTTAAAAGCGCATGAAAAATACCCATTACCAAAAATCTATTAGATATATTTAAACATTTTATTTGCTTATTTGCTTTGTTTATTTATTACACAACAGGCCTGTTCACACCAATTTTAAAGTGACAGTCAAATATTTACGAACAATTAGATGTAATATTTAATGATTAACTACAATGTTGATTTTTTAAAAATAAATAAATATTCAGATAAATAATATAATTGATCTTTATTCATTTTTGAGTATAAAAATAAATGTTAATTTCAAAATAAAAATGTTTCTTTTGTTAAATAAGTTAAACCAACAAATATTTGTTTACAGCTAAGCTCCGAGGAGTTGGGTTTTATTTTTATGGGTGGGAGAAGGTTGAAGATGTGAATTTTCACAGGAATTATTAGTAACAACACTTTTTGATCTGAAAAATATCTGCCAGGATAATGTAGGAATCTGAAGCTTGGGAGGGACTAATGAAACAGAAAAAGCTCAAGGAACAGTATGGCAACCTAGCCAAGCAAGTATCAAAACAGGGACATGACAAGAGAGGAAACTTGAGCGTCAGAAAAGCTTTTGCTTGGAAAGAAATGGGAAAGCAAGTTATTGTCAGTACAGCCCAATTAGACAGAAAAGTTTAGCGTTCAGGCTATTAGTTAATCTTCCTACTCATCTACGAGACCGCTGATGAAAGCAGTCAGTGAACCATACGGTTTGCCCCATGTGAATTCACATCAATCAAGAAAGCCAAGAATCTTGTGTCATATACGGTAACACTGACCAAATCGCCTCTCGTAAAAGAGTTTAACACAAGCCACCGAACCACTAATAGTTTCCAGAAAAGTGTCCAGTAAAGCCAATTCCTTCTCATTTTGCCTAAAAAAAAAAATGGCCATGTACTGTAACTGCTGAATTGTGTTCTTGGAAATTCAGGGCATTAGCAAACAGAAAATCTGGCTATTGACAATGGTGGTCTAATATAATAAGTGCATGCAAAATGTGCAAAATTAAATGGACTGAAGATTTCCACTATTAAAAGTATCGTATGACACGAAGTTGGAATTCAAAAACATTTTTAAAACCAACCACATGACCAGTCACTGTGGCTGCGGAAAATGTATTTAACTAGCAGCCAACTTTCCCACTGTTGTATGTGAAGCGTGCCGCAAACAAATCCCATATGATAGTGTTCACGCTGTAGTTATTGGTTTTACGTATTAGATATGACTTTTTCCTTACCTGCCACTCTTTCATCCGTCTCCCTGTTGCCATCATCTGAATAGCGTGCGAAATCCAAGGAGTCCAATGTACTGATGCTGCCAGCTCGATCTGGAAACAAACAATCAAACCAAAAATGGTTGTTAACTTCAGTGATTCCCATCCCAGGGTTTCATATTCTACCCACAACAAAACACACCCTTGTTAGAACACTAAACTAGCATTTACAGAAAGTAAAGTGGTGACATTTGGATTTGTTTCGGCAAACTAAAGCAGTCAGCAGTTATAGAGAATAGGCTCTACTTAGGCCAAAACTTTCCAGAAGCACAGATCTCTCCGTCTGTCTGCACTGCTGGAGGGAATTGCCCCCACGTGGACTCCCCTATTTCTGCGTGCCAGCGATTGTAGTGGGTTGTGTACACTGGCATGGTAACACCTTATTCAGCAACAAACCACGTTTATTTATTTTCGTGATTTTAGATGAATGACCATATAATAATAGTGTTCAGGAACTTAACTATGCATTACATATTCCACATTATTTGCATATTTTTAAAAGGGACAAGGTCATAAGAAATCAATTACTTCCTAAAACTCTGGAAAAAAAGACTGAATTTGATAATGAAAGCATATTTGAACTTTAATAACTTTCAACGTCCTCCCTGATACATAATCAACTTATGGAACTGTGTTTTAATTCAACAACTCATTAGGATGTAGCCTAATCTATTCTGAATTAATAAACATAGCTTGTCCGGGCAAACTGAGGCATATTTCTACTATTACACCAGAAGAAATCATTATTTAAATAAAAAGAAGAACAGTTTTATTCTCTTCCTGCTGTACGTAGCAGCTCTGTAAGCTAAATATTTACCAAGACTTCTCAAAAGTTGGTAAAAATGAAATGAAAAAATGATATAAAAAATAAGCCATCTCTTTTGGAAAATGGTCATTAAAAGTGAATTCATTTAATGGTTGTTGGCACAAAACACTAGACAAACATGACAATGAATTACAAAAGTAAAATAAAATAAAATAAACTACATGGCCTCTTTAAATACTTGTTCTCTCATCGCACCATTTTCTTTTATTCAAGCTAAATATCACAATGACTTGAGCATGTGTCACATGATGGCAATAAAGCTCATGCACTCAGTCCTGTGACTGGAAAGCTGTCCATATAGAGGAGGGACAACCTCAGTCCAATAAAAATGAGAAATGTAATTGTCCTTCAAAAAGGTGTTTGTGTGTGTGTGCGTGCCAGTGTGAGCCTGCATTCTGTATAAATGCAGTTGACTAAATGTCAAACGACACTCCAATAGTCATACTAGTGGATCTGCCTATCACAGCCTTGCACAGAGAAGTATTGATGAAGGAACAGTTTTGAGACTCTCTCTGGGTGTGACTTGAATGACAACGCTAGAATCCGACATGTGAGAGAGCCACGGAGCTGAGCTGAATAAACGTCTTGTCAAACTGGTTGACAGGGAGGGGCCGGCTCTTCTGCGAAGGCAATATGTGAGCTTGACCTATGCATAAGACGCTTCCTTCAAGGAAAGATATTAAAGGGCTCCTGTTCTATATGTCAGGCGAGTCACGTGGCTCATGAGTAAGCGATAAATGCACACATGTTGCTTCTGTGTGGTAAAGTTCACATAATAAACACTAAATTAGAAATGATAAACGTTTGATGTTAAAACATTTTCTACTTTAATAAGCCAAAACTATAAGTCTCTCATTAAAAAGTTGATTTCCACAAAAAAAGCGAACATCAAAACATTGATCAAAGAGACTTATGTAATAGCTATACTACTTAATGTTATTTATATGATATATGCACCAGCCAGGAAGCTTGTGTGTCTCATCATCATGGAGCACAAAGAACTTCACATCTCCTATCAGAATTTGGATACTAAGGTTTTTGCATTAGCAACAAAGAAGTTATTTTAGTAGCTCAGGAATCCAAGGGAGTGATAAACACAAGCTAGGAAGACATGGTTTACACAAAAAGCAGCCATTTAGTTTAAGACAAAGGTTACCAAAAATCTATAAATTAAGCATTAACTACAAAGGAAATGGCCACAATAGTTAAAAATCAAAGCTACACCCTCAGGGCCACATAAATGCTCCATCTTTTCACTTCAGCTATACTGTATGTATGCACCATAGAAGTGAAAGCAGTCTTTTTACCATGTAAAAGCCAAAAATGGGGTTGAATCATAACAGCATATCACATATTCACAAAACATCACCTGAAACAAAAACACAAATTTAGCCGTGAGATATTTTCAATTCTAATTAAAAAGGTCATATGAACAACAACCAATGCATTCTTTAATTTCTTTTTTAAGACATTTTTGCTCAGTAGTGTATATTGACTAGTGATGGGCGATATAACCAAAATCTTCTATCAGGGTAGAAGCAATTTGCTACCTCGATAACGATGTACATCACAATATAGCAATTTGTATCTGAAAAAGCATAAATAAAAATTCAAACACAAAGAAACCGTTTCATATAATGTAATTTTATTTAAACTGAATTGCAGCAATACTTTAAATATCAATACAGCAAACAGTATGGTTGTTGTTGTTTTTTTAACTCTAAAAGTGGATTAAAGCACCTAAAAACTGACGAGGGAAACCCAAACTTCTGTCAAACCTTTCTTGTAATAAATCACTAACTACTGTCAAAAGAACAAGCCCATATTCGAAAAGTGAAAAAGTGAATAATTCCACATTAAGCTTTAAGCACCTCCAGAAGTTTTCCTTATAATGGAGGTGAATACTTAACATGATTTTATAAACTTTATAAACTAAATAAGAGCTTGCTCTTTTGACAGTGGCAAGTCTTTATTATAAATAAAATTGGACAGAAGTTTGGTTTCTCCTGGTCGTTGTTAAAGTACATTAAGCCACGTTAAGTTGCTTCCTTATGACGGACTTCTATGGGGGAGAAAACGCTTAAGGTGATATTATTCACTTTATCTGACGAATACGGAATCGTTCTTTTGACAATAGCTATTGATTATTACAAGGAAGGTTTGACAGAAATTCGGGCTTCCCTCATCAGTTTGTAGGTGCTTTAAGCCACATGAAGCGTTTTTAACGTTAAGTGTTTTAGAATGTTTCCACCGCTTGCTAAAACGAGCACTGTTTGCATCCCTTGCTAATCACGATCGTCTCATTCGTATCGCTTGTCCTATACCCAAACCAATTCTAAAATCACACACAATGTACCTTTTTTTCTTTACAACCTCCTCGTTTTTCTTTACAAACTCACCGCTGCTGCACCGGTTAATCGTGTCTACCGGTATATCGCCCACCCCTAATATTGACTGATATATGGTTTTAATAATACTTAATAAAATTGTAATTCTTTATAATATAAGTGCATATAAAGGCAGTAGGTCAATGGAGGTCTGCAGAAAATTGTATAGTAAGAATATTTAAATACATTCATAAGGCTGCATAAGGCCTAATGGTCTGTTTGCTATGTCTTTCAGAGCTCAATGAATAGATTGCGGGGGTGGTGGGGGCACTGTCAATTGTGCAGTAAACTAGATTCTGACGACAGCCCGACAGCTGCTTCGCAAAAACTGATCCAAACAAGTCTCTATCGTATGGTTTACAATAATCATTCGGTGTTGCTTCAAATCCTCTCACATCCTAAACACACAGAAGCCCTTTCATCCCTGAAACGCTTCTCAAGCGGATGCTGCGTCTCTAGCAAAGGATAAAATATTGGTGAGAACGTGTGAGGTGTTGATAATGTCTCTTCCTGCAATGACGTGACAGAAGAGTGGTTGAGAGCCATCTGCTCCCTTCTCAGCTGGTTGCCAGATTCTCTTTTGGGGAGGGGGGTTAGTTCCATAATGCTAATATAGCCCTGTGGTTTCTGAAACCTGTGTGTTCTAGAACCAGGTCAATACACAGCTGTCAGCAGCAATTAGGCACGTATTTAAGAGCGGTTCAGTCTCCAATGCAGACTAAGTTGCAACCCAGTTGAAAAAAAATTAAATAATAGGGATTGGCTGACACACTCAGGCAACCCAGGTCTAGTCTTCTAATTTCAATAGCATCCCCCTCTCCCTGGAGAGCGGTGTCACTTAAGACACTGCACTCAGCTGATGAGGTCACATCCTGCTTTTTGGTTCTACACTCTTAAAAATAAAGGTTCTTTACTGGCATCGATGGTTCCATGAAGAACCTTGGAACATCCATAGAACATCTTAATTTCCTTTAGTAGATTTACAGTATGTTTCATTTACATAAATCTCTTAGATCAATGATTTGATTAGTGCTGTTAAATGATTAATCGCGATTAATCACATTCAAAATATAAGTTTTTGTTTACATAATATTAGTGTACTACTGTGTATATTTATTAATTACACACACATGTATATGTATTTAAGAAAAATATGTTATGTTTATACATTTAAACATTTGTAATATAAATATATACATGGAAATACTTTATTAAATACTAAATATTTACTGTATGTGTGTGTATTTATACATACATAATAAACATACAACCAAATATTATGTAAATAAAAACTTTTATTTTGGATGCGATTAATCATGATTAATCTTTGGACGGCACTAGTTTTGATGTTTTCGTGGAAATTAACCTACGGTTGACTTAGTTTTTGCATATTAAACTCGAATATGAGAAAGTGTTTTAACATCAAACAAATGATCCATTTCCTTTTTTGTTAGAGAATTCAATAATTAGTGTTAGATAATTTGTGTGTTCTTCACACTAAAAAAAAACAAGGTTTTTTTAAGAACGGTTCACTTTAGGGTAAGTATGGTTTTACCAATTAGTATGGTTCTATTTTTGACCATACTAAGATATTTATAATTAGGCTACATTATTTAATTTTATAAATCAAATTAAGGTTTTCAAGTACTGTGGGATTCTAATAATATCAGATCTAAGCTAAGATGCTTGTCAAGCGAAACGAGACAAACACTCAGATATAATACTCTTTGCAATAGGCAGCTGATCAGATGGATTAATAATTGTTTGAACCGCGAATAAGCCTGCATGAAAGCCATTTCAACATGCCCACCCACATGTTCAGTCAGCTGCAAGTCACTCAAAAACAGCCCACATTAAAACTGAGGAATAACTGTGATACAGGACAGACCGGAAAGCATTATATCTGATCGGTATTTCCTCATTCAATCAACCTGTAGAGTACTTGCAGTGACTCCACAAGCTTCATCAACCACACAGACATTCTCCATGAGGTTATCGTTATACAAGATCCGTATGAAAGCAAAGGCTTGTGCACAGCAAGAGAGATAACTTTATTAGCATCCACACCAATGCATAATAACTTTCTGCTTTTTATAAGTGTACACAGTTTTGTGTGTATGCGCCACTTTAAAAGCTCGAGTCAGGTGGATTTTGATTGGCTGTTGTTATTTTTTTAACAGTAACATTATTTTAATTGTACTTATTTTTTATTTAGAATTCATTCATTAAACCATTGATTATTTAACATTATTTATTAATATTCTAAATGTCAAATCGTAAATGAGGGTTACAGTTTAATCTACAACTTAAGTTAAAAAACTTAAGTTAAAAAATAAAAAAAATCCTCACTGGGTACACTATATCACTAGTTGACAGCAATTTCCTTATAATTTATGCAAGATTCAATATTCAACTGTCCAAAGGCATCAAACTTGCAACAGAACAGAGCAAAGGCTTGCCTAATTATATGGTAAATGGCTGATTAGTCAATTGCATTTTTAAGGTGGGGCTGTCTTAAAGGGACAGCTTACCCAAAAAAGGTGATTCATCATTTACTTACCCTGATGTTGCAAAACTGTGAGAGAGTCTTTCTTCTATAGAGCATAAAACAAGCTAGTTTTTGACATGTCTCTCGTCCAAATAATAGAACTCAATGGTAACCAAATGTTTAGGTTGCTAGTGTTCTTGAAAATATCTTCTTTTCTGTTCCACGGAAGAAAGACAACAGCTTTGGAACACCAAGAAGGTAATTTTTTTGCATGAGCTTTCACTGTAGATGATTGTTTTTTTGTAGCCTGTGGTGGCTCTTTTTAACAAAGGCTTGCAAAAATCTCCAATCATTGTTTGAACACGATACGATCTTGCAAATGTCAATCCACACTGCAACTACATGCAACCTAGTAATCAAGAAAAACAAATCCCAACGTCATGCTTTGAAAGGCAAATAGTAAGAGGCAGATGAGATGCAGGCTAACAGATAAGAAACTTCATTTAGGAGCGAAGGTATAAGAAACACAGACAACCAAAGGAATTTCTGATTACACCAAACAAAGTACAATCAATCCCACGTATCACTGCACACAGTCAAGTTTTACATACCCCTTATATGAGCATCTTTTTTTCTCCTCTTTCTATCCTGCACCTGCGCAGCTGGAGTCAGTGGGAAGACTTCACATCACATCACACAACAAAGACACAATCCAGCCCTAAAAACACCTACCCAATAACCCTCTGTACTTGAACGCATTAGACTGAAACACAGCAATAGGAAATGAACAGGTAGTCTAGCTAGAGAACTAGTTTAAACGGCTGCAGTGTTGGTGCATTTTATGGCTGTTTAAAGAGCAAAAGTGTGGCTTTATTCCAAAACCTAGTGAGTTGCCAACCCTAGACAGCAACTGGGTATTAACTAGTTACAAATTCTAGTCAGCAGTCTAACTAGATAACAGTTTTGTACATTGCTTTGTGTGCTAACTAGGTATCCAGCTCCAAAAACTAGTGAACTTCCTACTAAGAAAGGGCATTCATTTGGGTACTTACTAGGTATCCTGTAACAAAACGTTTTGAGAAGCCTACCTAGACAGCATTTTTAGGAATTAATTTGGGTACTAACTAGATATCCCGCTACAAAACCCAGTGAGCTGCCTACCTAGATAGCATTTTAAAACACTAGTTCACATCCTAATTCAGAATAAGGTGGTCTCCCAGCCTGGTTTATCTAGTCTAACTGGTTTTCCAGACTGGTCAAGTGGAATTCAGCTAGTTTAGCTCGTCGACAAGCTGACAAGTGTCCAAAACCTGTCAGTCAAACCAGGCTACGAGACCAGCAAAGCTTTTGAAACACGTCCACTAACGTTACCTCATACAGGAAGACTAGCCTTTATTGCAGATGAGCCTACATTATAAACATTATCTCATGACTTACTAAGCGGACCTCCAGGACCGACACCTTGCTCTTTGCACGCGGGTGGAGTTCCGCTCTGCCGCTCGAAGTTGCCTGGATTGGAGAAATAATCCCGCAGGCGAGGCAGCTCGCGTCCGGCTTCCAGGAGCTCGGTGTGAAGCTCCAGGGCCGTGAGGATGTACTGATCCCGAAGCAGCTGCGCGGCGATCGCATCCAGCGACACCCGAGTATCCGCGCCGCCTCCTCCGATCCCAGCCACCGCCGCGGCCGACGCGGGGATACCGTCCACACTCGGGCTGGTTCTGTTGCTGGACAGCAAGGCTGCTGGCTCGGAGTACGCCGGCGGGGAGAAGGGACCGAGACTGTGGCCTTGCGCTTCATCACTAGGGCTGCGCTCGGTGTCCGCGCCATCCTGCCTCTGCTCCGCTTCCTCCTCCGAATCACTCACGTTAAACGGGTTGACATTACCCGCCGCCATTTTGCCGTAAGCTGTTCCGCCAGCTATCTGGCTAATATGTGTCTCCGTCTTCCTGGACGGATGTCAAGAGCGCTTTATTGCTCCCAATCAACGGGGCTCTTGGAAATATGCTTTGGTTGGTGGGGCAGAATGTCATTTCAGCACCCCGCCTCCTCCCTGCCGAGACATGAGCGGAAATGACGTCATGCACTTCGACTAGCCTGGATCCGCCAAGCTCAAGACTTATTTATCAAACGCAAAACATATCTGGCAATGCAAACTAACTTCTTCTCTTCAAACTCAAAAGAAAAGAAAAGAATAATGCAATATATTAAATCTATCTTTTATCTATCTGTCTGTCGTTCGAAGCTGTCGGTAATTTGTTCTAAACAAATAACTGAGTATATACTATATATATATATATATATATATATATATATATATAAATGTATTTTACATTATTTATAATGTATAATAAAAAATATATATCTTTGTTTATATGTCCGTCATTCTTATCTCTAAATTGTTGTATTTAATCTATCATTCTAAGATAAATAAATATAACATATAGCTACAATAAAATTTTATGGCAAATATTTATCTATCTATCTATGCCTGTCTGTCTGTCTGTAATTCTTTTACCGTTAGACCATGTTATAGCCTTTTTTCTCTTTTTTTAGCAATTACATCTGTCTTAGAGACCTTTCTTGGAACACTTTTCTTCTGTTAAAGCATTTAATATGATGAATTAGTAAATATTCTTCCAGATAAATCAGCACATCAGCATTGAAACAGACATTATATTATTATTCTCTCACGACAGTCTCAAGTCAGATTTAAACAGCATGTTTGCTTTGCATGCTTGGTCATCAATAGATGTTCACGTGGCTGCTTATTAGTGATTATACACAATCAGACATTTGTTTGTGCCATCTGCTGGACTGAATCAACCATGGCATGTTTTCAGCTCTAACTCTCTAACCACATATGGTGCATTCATTTCTATGCAGTGGGGCAAATATATTACTTAATTAAATAAATATGCAAATAAATATTTTTGCTGTTCCGTGCATGAGAAGTTCACATGAATCTTATCTAATCTGCTTTTAATGGACCACACTACACCAGATGCTATGTGTGACATAAAGTAGTTTGTGACTGGATGAAAGATGATTTGGGGTAATTGAGGAAATGAAATGGAGTCAGATGATTGTTCTTCTTCAGCTCTCTAGACACTGCTATTGGACTTAAATTAACATGTTTGTCTTCCTTTCCAGGAGAAGTGGATAGAGCTAAGATTTTGAGAGATGGAATCTTGTTAATAATATGTAAAACAGAAGACTAAAAAACAAAGCACAAAAAATTAAGAATGTTTGTAAGAAAAAACTAAGTGAAAGGAGGATGTTGGGAGAGAAACGAATGAAACAGGGAGTGATAGCAGGAATTCCAATATAGGAAGATCTGGAAAGGCTCAAACTAAGTATTTTGGAAGGTGAAGTTAAAGGTTAAAAAACAATGAGTGGGGAAAGGGTTGATAGGTTGTGGATTCTTTTGGAGTTTCAGGATTCAGTGCTTCCAGAAAGAGTCAAAATTGGATATATGAGCTTTGCAGTGAGGCCATATGTTCCTCCTCCTCTCTGGTGTTATAGATTTCAGAGATATGGGCATATAGCAGCGGCACTCAAAAATTACTCTCCAACACTGTTCAGTTTATTTTTAAAAATCATTTTCATTGAACACCATTATGTTTGGTTCCCTTTTTAATCAACTGCATGTGTTAAACCAGTTCTGTTTTGTTTCCTCTTCCCATCATGCATTGCACAGGGCTAGATAAGGATAGAAAATCTTGAAATAATGGTGTTTTGGGGGGTTACCAGTGTCTTAAAGTGTAGAGCATGTGCCTGGGGACCTGCTAACATGAATCAAAGCTATTTTAATAATAAAAATAAAAATACTCATAAATACTTATGTTATGCATAACAAGTTGGCTAATGCCTAAAGTTCAGACAATCAAACATATCATTTTTTTGATGTCTTACTATTAATATATTTTCCGGTTAAATGTTTTAGTTTGAGTTCAACAAGCATGAAATGTATCAAATTTAAATATTGAAAAAAACTATAAACATATATAATTTTTTAGTTTCTTAAAATAACGAATTTGTAGGAGAGAATATAAAATAAATAAATACTGAAATAAAACTAAAGAATGGGGATCATGTTGAGCAACACTCCATACCAGTTGTGGCGGTAAAACGCCATTTTGTTAATTAAAA
>JAUMHI010000031.1:1736057-1752763 GCA_032359435.1 Enteromius unitaeniatus
GCTACTGCGATGAAATCACACGCGACACTGTTGCAGAGTAGGTCACGTCGGCAGCTCAACCAATAGGATTAAACTGCCGTCATATCGTAAATGTATCGCCAACACTCTACGATACATATTGTAACATTTTTGCATCGCGAAATATCGTACTGCGATATATCGTTACACCCCTAATCCTTAGAGAAATGGCTTCTGGGCCTTTTTTATGGTTGTGAATCTTATTTTAAGAGCACTGGTTGAATGTTTTTATACTTGCTTTTTATTTAGCAGTGTAAATCTGGACTGTTTTAAATGGTATCCAGAGTTCCCTGCACCACCCTGTTTGTGTTTATACTGTGTTCAGAAACACCACAGAGATAACTAGCGTAGTCGAGCAGGCTGAGATGGAATCTATAGACTATATCAGTCTATCTGTATTCGTTTGGGAGAAAATATGAAGAATTAAGGGAGCTGGTAGTCTAGTTTTACAGTAGCTGAAATTCTATTCAAATTAGTCTCTATATTACTAATAGATCATAATCTAATCATGACAAACTCTATATCATTGAAATGGTCTAAGACTCCTAAATATATATTTTAAATAGTTTTTTTAGGTTACAAATTATGTGGCAACTGTAGACTAATTTATGACGAGTGCACTTCAGAAATCTACAGTCTATGTTCTTTGTCACATAAAGTCATAAAAGTTTTGTTACCTTTTTCCCTATTATGTTTTACAAATCATCATAAATTATATATCAATTGAAAGCATAAAACCTCACATTTTTTTTACAATGGTAATATAATACATCAAAATCACATTACAAAATAATTTTTTTCAGGAATAATAGTTTGATGTCTGTGTTCGAATATTAGTTAAAGGGGTAAAAGAGTTAATAAACCAATTCTTAAATTATTAATAAATTATTTTCTATATGAGTTTATTTGGAACAGTTAACTCTCTTTTTTCAAATTTTCAAAAAAATGTTTATTATGTTGGAGTTATCTTCTTTTGTAAATGAACATATTTCTTAAATATGTATATATTCAAGAAAATATATTTGTATCTTAAATATATTTACATCTAAAATATAATAATATGATTATATAAATGTATATACATGTAAATATTTAAAAATATATACACATACATGTATTACGTAACCCAGAATTATGTCAACTTATAATATTAACATCTTTTTTTTTTCAATGACTTAGTAACCACAAGGTAGTTTACTGTGTGAGTAATCATTGTTTTAGTAAGTTTGATCTGATAGAAATATTGACGCCTACCTTTGAAGATGTAAGTGTGAACATCTGCAGTCTGCATGAAGCAGAAAATTTAAAGGAAATTATTCCAAGATGTGTTGAATTTTCCCTGCTCTAATTTCTTTTGCTTTAAATGTGGTTGGGAAATCCTGAGGCTGAACTCAGATTAACTCAGTTAGACTGGCAACCAGAAGTCTCTTTAGCTGGCGTCCTTTGAGATGTCAATACGACAACCTCACCATTCGCTAAAATTAGACACTCAAAACTCTGTGACACTCAACTGCAAACAAGACTTTCACTCTTTATAATGTCATTTTGTGTTGGGGCTTGCCTGTTCAAAAAAGCCTCCTCAAAGAACAACTGCTTATAGTTGTGGCTAGATTATATTGTAAATGGATTTAGGGGCACAACTTTTTTCCCTCTGTTTCCAGACAGCGAGGTCTGGAGTGGGAATGGATTCATTAAGGTTAGAGATCACAGACAGCAGATAATGTTCATGAGTGGGTGGTTTGTGCGTCTCAGAAAGCCAGATGGACTGAAGAAACATATGACAGCAGAACCTGTGAAATATATCTCTGTCTGCGGTGATCTGGCCACCGGATTGTGTTACTATTTTAACACTTGATTCACAGCCAGTAGTAGTTTTAATCAATCGCATCTCTTTGGGCTACATGTATCTCTATGCCTCAACTATTTCAGTTCTGCTTTGCCTTCATATACTGTAGTTCTTTCCTCCCTCCCTCTCTCTCTCTCTCTCTCTCTCTCTCTCTCTCTTTGCTTTATGTGCTAAATTTGCATGTTAAACTAAAAATTTGCAGCAAAGGTTAGCTCTTAATTAACAACCAGACTTAATTAAAACACTAGCTTTAAGGATATTATTCACTATATTTAGTTAAACTCTATTTTTAAGAACAAGCTGCTCAGTTCAATTATGTGTGTTTTTTTGTTCCCAGCATATAGTATTTGGCTTACAGTGGATTTACATTTATTAGTATTTGTGTTGTAGGTATTTTTGATTAATGGATTGATTTGAGTATTTGTCACAGTATTAGATATTTATCAGGTGGTGTTTATTATTTTAATTTCGTTTACCCAAGTACCATAATGAATTCATACTAAGTATGTTTTAAATTAGTGCAATTAATCGCATTCAAAATAAACGTTTTTGTTACGGTTCAGCTATACAGAAATGCATGTAACAACTTTAAAGCAATTACCAAAGTGACAGCAGACTGACAAACCCCGCATTATTTCTTGTCTTTTCCCTCTTTCTCTTTCAATCACTGAATCTAATAATTCTGTCATGCTCTACATTTGCACATTCTGTCTTGTTCTGTATCCATCTTTCTTCGTTCGCTGTCATTTTCTCTTTCTGTTTCTATCTCTCCATATCATTCAGTCAGCGAAAAAGCATTATCCAAACTTAAATGGTTGTAATTTATGAACGCTTTGAAATACAGACATAAGCTTTGTCTCTTTTTAGATAAATTCGATCTCCTAAAACCTCAGAGGTCTGCAGGAGTCTGAGATGTTTCTCATGCTGTATCACCATCGGGTTCCACAAACTCTGGGAAGAGCCGTGGGATTAGAACACACTGGTGGAGCTTGGCATGTTCGTTTTGGTTTTGCGGAGAGATGGATGGGAAGGAGGCGATGCAGGGAGTGGAATCAGATATCCTCCGCTGAGACAGTGGCTTTACCCAGCAAAATTACTAAATTATACAGGGCAGTCAGTTTAGCTTTATCGAGAGAAAAATACTGACTTAAGAAACCAGAGAAAGATTGAAAAAGAGGAGAGTGAAAAAGTTCAGCTTTTTTTATTCTAATCTCTGCATTGTAAATGTTCAGTGAATGGATAGATGGTATATGAATAGATGTCTGGATGGATGCTGGATAGGACATGATAACTAGAAAGAAAGAAAAAAAAGGAAAAGTGACCAGACTTAAACTCCATCTCACTGCACAAGAAGACTATTTATTATGTCTCTTGTCTCTGTGGTGTGATCACTCAGTTTTAATGGATTTTGTTGACAGTCATTCATATTATTTATGGGTCCCTCTCTTTGTTTGTCCTCAACTTATTTATATGTCCTCCATCTCTCTTTTCTTAGTGAGTTTGTGTCTTGGCTGATGGAGATCGGGGAGACCAATAACCCTGAGGAAGGGGTTCATTTGGGCCAGGCTCTCCTGGAAAATGGCATCATCCACCACGGTTAGTAATATTTCCACTCTATCGATCTTTTACTAACATATTCTGACTTTCTCTGTGTCAGTACTGGCTAAGAATTTGACAGTAACTGTGTTGTATGACTGGGGTTTGTGAAGTTATAAAGATGTTAAATTGAAATTAATACAAAAACAAAAAGCAATCATAATAAAAGATTTACACAAACACACCTGTAACTTTCTAGTGATCTTGAAGACATTGATTAGCTTTATCAGGTGTGTTTGATTAGGGTTGGAGCTAAACTCTTCAGGACACGGGCCCTCCAGGACCGAAGTTGCCCAGCTCTGAATTAGAGGGATATTTGTGGTCATGATTTCCAGCTGGAGTGCCGACAAGCCCCTGACAAACATTAGACAATGTCAGAGAGGCAAGGTGTATACAACAGCGACAGGGGTAACAGAGAATAAATATCCAGAGACATAAACGATAACCAGGCTGTGGTCGGGGGCAGGCAGCAAACAATCAGAGTCTGAATAGTCCAGGCAGAGAGGATCAAAGGGGCAGGCCGCAAACAATCAACAGGGAACTGTCCAAGGCAGTACACGGAAGGAACCACAAAGAGAAAATAAAACGCTCAGAAATGTAGGCCGGGGCAATACAAGACTTGTGTGTGACTTAAATAGTCCTCCTGAAAGGAACCAGGTGTGTGTGTGTGCAGTCAGTTCTTAACCAGGTGTGTGCAAACAGTCTTAGGCATGGGGTGTTATGGGAAATGGAGTTTCTGAGATGATGGTGATATTCTGGATGGAGTTCCCTCTGGAGGGGCTTGTGGGCACTCCAGCTGGAAATCATGACAGTTGTTAGTCAGACAATAAATGCAAATGATAAAATATAATACAGACAAATATTTTAAAAAATTCATATCTATATATATCTATCTATATATATATATATATATATATATATATATATATATATAACATGCATAAAAATATGAAAAGGCTATACATATACTGTATTGAATTAAATGCTGTTTGCCATCAGTCAAAACCAGTAGATTTATTTATTTATTTTTGCCTGCTTGGCTTAAATAATCAGCTTTTATCAACACCATTTGTGCATTATTAATTTATCAAAGTAATAGTACACACAATAATGGAAATTTTGTCATTTTATATTTACTCATATCTTATTTTATTTTATTCCAACAATTTAATTAAATTTGGTGTCCTCTTTAATATATATTTATAGTTATTCCACACACAAAAAAAAGTCATACAAGTTGAAATGATGACAGAATTTTAATTTTAGTGTGAGCTATTAATTTAATGCAGATGGCTGATTAGACGAATAGCTCTTTTAATATTTCAAGAGCCCTGACATCATTGTTCTTAAGCCCTGAGGAATTCTGGGAGCGTCCAAGAGCAGATGGCTTTTTATAACTTTGTCTATGTTTATATAAAGTGTTACAAATATTCATCCCTTCACACCCTGCCGTTTGTTTAATACTGAGGCACATGGCTGGTCTTCTGTCTGCTTTTTCTTTTGTGGTTTGTTTGGGTGATAGGGTCCAGTTCTGCTTAATTCATGCTCACCGTATGGACTAGTTTTTTCTAAAGGAGACTGACTGGCTTTGAGCCAGGACTTCATGCTAAATCACTTTTCACTTCACCGCTTCCTAACAGGGAGAAATAAATTTGAGCATTAGGGCCCTCTGTCCACTCGCTCGCATTTACAGCTTTGGTGAGAAAGATGTTTAAGCCTTTGCTGAGTGTTCGCTGAGGAGGATGAATTCATTTGGCAAAAACAGCAGGATTACTTTTCATAAGGATGTTAGTGTTACTTGCATTTGTGCTTACATGGAACCTATAGCCTCTAAATTCCATCAAAAGATTCTGAAGGTCCTTGTGTCATTGTAAAACTTTTTAATACCAACATGTAAAATAAAAAAGGAACATGTAAAATGAATCCCAATAGAGTATAAGATGTGTGTTTTAAATCTTTACATTACAGTGTTAATGTTATATTTAATAGAATGCTTTATGAACAATGCTAAAATATAAAATAAAACAAAATAACCTTCAAATGACAAAATCCTGTCCAGTCTTTTTATAAAAGATGTTTAATTCTTCATGAAGGGGACTACTGTACCTCATAATTTTGAGAGCACATGACCAGCTGAATAATTCTCTACTGTATGCTTCATCAGCATCGCTCCACTGTAATTGGATGATTGCAATAGTGGAATAAATATCTACTATTTTAGTCCATTTTAAGCCAATTTTAGTCTAAACAGAATATAAAAAAGGGAAAAAACGTACTTTTAAAAATGATTCACAAAACTTTTTATGTACTTTGTAATTATATTTGATAATGCTTGTAAATAAACTTTACTGGTATTATTGCTAATATAGTTGATAATATTTCTATTTATTTATATACAGTACTCTCCTATCTGGGTTTGTTTGTATTTATTTTGTGCTCCCCAAAGATATATATATATATATCAGCAAGCAATATCACAGGAATAAATTACATTGTAAAATATACTACAATAGAAAACAGTTAATTTAAACTGTAATACTATTCCACAATATTACTGTTTTTATAGTATTTTTGATTATCTTTGGGGAGCACAAAATAAATACGAACAAACTGTATATAAAAACTGTACTGACCCCAAACTAGTGAATATGTAAATTTGTGGAAATGGAATTGTATCTGGATGCATACAGTTTGAGTCTTAATATAATCTTCACACTCTTAAACTTATTTCAGTCACAGACAAGCACCAGTTTAAGCCAGAGCCGGTGCTCTATAGGTTTCGCTATGATGACGGCACATACCACCCTCGCAGCGACATGCAGGATGTCATCTCTAAGGTAACTCAAGCAACCATACTCTGCTAAATGGCCGCTTTCTCTCTGTCGGTTTCTGCCCTTTGGAAAACTTTGCCATACAATAACAAATGACATTCTTCCCCTCAGGGTGTGAGGCTGTTCTGCAGACTCCATAGTTTATTCACACCGGTGATCAGGTAAGGGGCCAGTAGCTTAGTTCCACCTCATTACAGCTGTCTCTATTCACACCAGCCCTGCCAGGTGCGTTTGCATCCCTGTCGCTTCTCCTTTCCCTCTAAAGATAGCACCTATAGGAAGAAAACTAGGCTAATGAGTGAAAAAAGAAAGTATACTTTTATACATGTTTAAGCTCATAACAGGATAATTTTGCAGCCGTTGTCTTATTTTTAGTTGATGGAGTTGAACACAATGTTGTGCCATGCTCCTGTGTGAGTAATCAGTGTGGAAACACTAAATGTGAAACAGGTGCATTCCCAGATTTTGGCAGCTGACAGACCACAGGACATTAAATTCTGCATGCAAACACGAACTCATGGACTCTGAGGGCACGTTTTCTGGTTCTGATTGATCCTAAATTCTACAATAGTTGTTGGGTTGTACTACAAATATGCGTTTGTAGAGTTGCAAGCTATTTTCTGAAAGAAAAAAGTTTTTGTCAAAGCAAATGTATTATTTAATAGAGTTTTTTTTAAACTGTAAGGCTGAATTTATGACATGTAATGTATATAGATGGTGTGCAGTAAGAATGTGTTTGTAGAAATTCATTATAATTTTCTGTTAGGTTTCATCTCTGTGTGTGTGTATATATATATATATATATATATTAGGGGTGTAACGATACGTCGTAGCGTATTGAACCGTTCGGTACGAGGCTTTCGGCTCGGTACGCATACGAACCGAACGATTTAGGAAAAAAAAAAAGAATAAACTGTGTAAAATATAATGTTTTCAGTGCTACGCTCAACAAGGCAGCGCAAACGACGGGACAGGGAAGCCGCTGTCTGCTCCTCCCACCCTCAAACAGACGAGAACTAGAAACACACACATTACAAATGATCCCCACGGCGTTCAGGTGACGTTAGGCATTTCCCTTTGCCATTTCAACCCAGCATCCAGCTGTTTAACCAGAGCTGCATCTTTCTGCTCTAACACACTAAAATAATGTTTGTATAGGCGTTAACGACACTTTAGCATTAAATGTAACATAAGGGTACGTTCACAAAGCGTCTAAAAACGAGTGGAAAACGCGAGGCGCGCAGCATGTGAACGACCCCTAAGCCTTTGGTGACACATACACCACGAAATTAAATAGTGGATCTCTCCCCTGTCGTCTTCCCTCATACTGTCCCGCAGGAAGAAACAGCACTCTGGATGTCAGTGGATGGTGCGCACGGTCGATGAACACAGGACGCTCAGCTTTCACCATTTGAAACCGCTCAAATCTACTTTTTATTAAGTTTTAATTGATCAATAAATACCATCCAAGGCTGACTTTTCCAAAACACTTCTTTATTTGCTGCTAAGAAGAAACCCCAGAAGTTATGTGAAGTATAGCTCCATTGTTGTTCAAAGTAAAAGAAAAGGGGGGAAAAACAAGGTCATATTGTGTTAGTTTTAATAAATAAAAATGTGGGGAAAAAGAAGTCATAGAAATTCTCTTTTTTATTGTATTTTTGCCGTATCGAAAACATACCGAACCGTGACACTACTGTACCGTGATTTTTGTGAACCGTTACACCCCTAATGTGTGTATAATATGTAAAAAAATTTTAAAAAATAAAAATACATTTTTTAATCTAAACCCGTAAATAAAGATGGGCAATGTGAAACTAAGGAAATGTAAAATATTGCTATATGCAATCATAAAATATTTGTGTATATTTAATTTGAAATAATTTAATTTAATTTTGAGTAAAATTTCAGAAATTTAAATATATAATATAATTTATATAACAAAGTTTTAAATTCAAAATAAACCTAGAAATAAAATAAAACTAAATGAAAAAATAAAATAAAACTTTTCTGTGTATAACTCTATTTCGACTGTAATTGTGTGTAAAGGGGATGTATGATCATTTCAATATTTACAGGGGCTAGTCATTTTATTGCAATCCGAATCCAGAAGATCAGTGTTTTTCTCGCACCACATGAATAACATTTCCTGGCTTAAAAACCTGTTTTATTTAAAAAAATACCAAGGTTGTGTACATTAAAAATGCAATTTTAGTTTACAAGGAGGGATCAATTAAAATTGTTTTGTAAATCTCATAAGATGCTGGGCTTTGCGGATATGTGCACACATTTTAAATATAAACACTTTTGTTATTGAAATGCTGTCAACTTTTACAATAATTCTATTATGTCAAGTTTTGAAATGGGCCATTATAATAGGGTACATGACTGATTATTGTACTAGTTAACGTCCACATTTTTAAACAGACATCAAGCATTTTGAGACAGGACCATTTAAACCATAGCATATCAGTTTGACAATTTTTTGATATGATGTTAAAGTAATAAAAGGATATTATTTTTCTATAATTATGTTAAGTAAGATTTCTTAATTGTACTAACTGACAATCATGTGACTGGCCACATGAGCACCATTTTCCCAGCTTTGTAAAAACTCACTCTTCCACCGAGAACAAATCACCGTCCGAATGCATGATTTTTATCACGAAGACGCAATGCAAATTTACTTTTACTGACATCCCCTTGAGTAACAATTACCATCCGAGTAAGACTTTAGAATGCGTATATTCTCACATTCCTGTACCCTGTACTGAGGATGCCTGTGGATTGGAGAATCCAGTTCTAGTTTAATTATCTGGTATTTCCTGCTGGTTGGAGGGGCTTTGGAGGGGCTTCATACCCCCATAAAAAAAAAAAAAAAAGTAAACTTTCAGTCTTTCTGTGGCCCCAAAATCCAAGATGAGTAACATTCCTAACATATTGTATAACAGTGAGACATAGATTAAAAAAAAAAAGAAGTAATGTCTAAGAGTGTTTAAAAATGACCAAATGCCCAAAATCAGGAGACTGAGGAGGATTTGAAAGGTTTGGTTGACTTTGCATACACTTGTCCTACAGCTTACAGTGCTCTTGTGCCAGGCATATGACTGCCTGTGGTAACGCTGTTTACCCTCATTTGTCACGCTGACAGTTCTGGGTACAGCTACAGAGGAAAGGGCTGGCTCCATGTCTGTAGTGGTTAAATGATGGCAAGGCCTGTCCATACTCACACTTCTGGTCTGTGATTAAAACAAATCCTTATATAATTGTACAGAGACCGTCACACACATTTGAGGTGCATGGATTGCTTAGAGAAAAAAGGCACATTTCCTGTCATTGGAGGTGTTTGGTTGTGTAAAAATGGAACGGGATGTTTCTCTTTTGAATTCTCTGAAAATTTGGAGTTGAGTGTGTGAGTTGTAGGGTGTGGGCCCTTGCTTAGCTCTCTGACCTAGCACAGCGAGTGTACCCCAAGAGACCCTTGCCTTCATGGGAAAATCTTTGCTCTAATTCATTTCCCGTGGTCTGGAAGCAGCCAAAAAGCATCCATTTGACCCATTTCTGGCCCAGGAGCTGAACCAAACTGAGCTGAGAGACACCTGCTGACCTTTGTTAAGAGAATGTAGGGCCTTAAAACACGTTTCTTTAAAAATGAACAATTTTGAACAATTTGTAAATGCACAACACCAGTGACTAGGCACTTAACAAACAGCGTGAGATGCAAAGCAGTGGCCAAAGAAACCAATCTGAATGTTTATGTTTCTGTTGGTACTGAATTCACTTTTCCAGAATGGTGTAATTGTGCAAACGACAGGTTTACGCACAGTCCAGCGCTATCTCATGACCAATTTGTATGTTTCACGAGGTGGCTATTTCAAATGAATTTGCACGATCTCTCTTTGTGCGATTTTACTTTAAGTTCGGGGTTAAGTGTAGGTCATTCTTACAAATTCAAATGAATTTTGTGGCTTTGTGGTAAAATATGTATCATATAAAGTAAAAAAAAATCATGTCATTTTGTACAAGTATTATGATTTCGGTCAGTGTTCCCCTGTCTAGTTCTGTATGAACTCTTATTTTGAAATGTTGTCACCCCATTGTAACTTTGCTATTTGCTGCTTTCCAGACCCTGCCTGTTTAGACCATGATCTTGACCAAAGCTTGCAGATTGAAAAAATAAAAAAAAAGTGAAACAATAAATCATTAACTTGATTAATTTAAAAAAGTCAGCTTTTAGCATTCCAGATCTACTTTGTGTCATTTAGTGTTGTCAGCAAGAGGACAATAAGTGCAGAGGGTCCTTTTTCGGTCACACATTATGACCTCTGTGCAACCCTAAAGGAAATTCAAGGTAAAGTACTGGTTTGGGCCTCAAATAATTGAGAGGAAAGGGTTGTTGTGACGCAAAAAGCCCAGAACACTGCTCTCATGAGCTTTCGAGCAGATGCAAGTCAGGGCAAAGGTTAAAGTATAGCTTGAAATGTGTTTCTCTTGAGGGTACTGTACAAGTCAAAAGTTTTTGTTTTTTCCAAACAGGGATAAGGATTATCATCTACGAACGTATAAATCGGTGGTAATGGCCAACAAGTTGATAGACTGGCTGATAGCACAGGTAAGATTTGCCTCTGATTGTTCTGTATCGTCATACTGTTATAGACAGATTGAGACAAGACAAAACACCACCGTCTAGCCACAAAGTCTAAATATGTCTACTTGAAAACACACTAGTCATCATGAGAATACAGATTTTGATTACATTTGAAGTGTGGTTTGGATATTTAGAGGCAACATTCACAGGCAATGAGTGTTCAATACGTGATGTATTGTGTTTGATTATGAAATGATTACCAAGTGGTCAGAGTTGTGTTTGTGTGAATTAAAAGTGGTTTTCTGTAGCTCAGAGGAGGGTGTGTGACATTTTGACCGCTTGTAAGCAGACAAAGAGAGTGGCACTTGTCTCTTTCTCTTATGAAGGGTGACTGCCGAAGCAGAGAAGAGGCACTGATCTTGGGGGTGGAGCTGTGTGACAATGGATTCATGCATCATGGTACGATAGCTGTTGTTTATGTCATTGTTTCGTTGTTTTTTATTTCCTCTCTTTGTTTCTGTCTGATTTCTTTTGGTCTCTTTGACAGTTTATGTCTGTCAAAGTTGTCTTTTTGTGTATGCGTTATGTGTTAACTCATCCCAGAAGTGTCAACCGGAATGTTTAAAGCATAAATCAAAGAAACTCTTTTGTCAAAAATACAATTTGACTATGGGAAAATGGAAATAAACTTCATTAAATTGACTAAGAGTGATTTTAATTGATCTCAGTCACAGGTTCATTCATTTAGTGATTCATTTAAAAAATGATTATTGTAGTGTTTGAGGTGAATTTACATTGCAAAACTTTCCCTCTAACTTGATTCTGCACATTCTGTCTCTCGACAACAGCCTTGACCTTCTCCACAATCCAAGTTTGACTGGCTAGTTGTCCTGGCAACCGTTTGTTTGCAGGATTCGGGTCTCATTTTCAGGGCGCTTGATGCCAAAGTCCACATCATGCTCGTGTGACTCATTTATCGTCTAACATGGGCTGCTCCTAACAGCCTGCAATTGAGTTTAGAATGCGGCAAACTCCCAACAAATTTATAGAATGTAATAACTTGACTGGCTGCGCTTTCAGTTTTTGGCCTTGTATACGATTGTGGCATTCATCCATTTAAGATGATTCACTGGGATATGTGACCATTAAAGCTAATTCAGCTTTATCTAATCTCACCCATAGAAGTGTGGAGAACACTGGACCTCTTTTTCTCGTTGGGGGTATTTTTGCTACAAAAGTGAAGGGATTGTTTAGAGCCCATGTTGCCGGGGTGACAGATTGAAATCCTGGCCTGTTCCTTTTCATGGGACCCACTTTCTATAGAAAAGGCTTCCCTTCTGAAACTTTCTGTACTGCTCTTGTCATTCCAGTACATTATGTGTTTTTTCTCTTCTGTGTGGCACACAAATTCAATTTTCACATCAATTTGATCCTCATCTGCAGCATGACAAGCAGCAGCCAAAACAACATCAGTAGTAGTAGTTATTATAAAGTTGCTTTTTGCTATGTGCTATAGAATGAATTGAATAGTTGTCAAATAATATGTTCTTGAAAAAAAAAAAACAAGAGTTGATGTGAAGTAAGTTTATCATTTCAGAAGGTGCACTTTTGTATCTGTTAGGTTCAAATATGTACACTTTACATCACTCAAAGTAGACCCTTTAGGTACAAACATGTCCCATTTGAAAAGGTATCGCCCCAGTGACAGCTTTTGTACCTTTTTGAGAGTGTATAATGTAAAATGTTATATAATATAATAATTTACAGCAATAACATTAACAAAAAACTAAATAAATGATTTTAATATCAGTTCATTTTAATATGTAATGTTATAGACTTCAATGTTATAGAAGTCCATATTTTGCATACAAGTGTTTTCTCTTCTCTTTTACAGGGTGGAAATTATGAATTTATAATTAAATATTTATTCATATTAATAAATCAAATTAATAGTAATATTTATAAAAAAAATACATATATATTCATACTTTTCATCCTTTAAAAGAGAAGAGAAGTGTGTGTAAATATTTTTATATAACTTAGTATTATAATATAAATGTAAGGATTAAATATATGTGTATATATACTGGATTAAATATATATTTACTGTATATATTAGTGCTGCCAAATGATTAATTGCGATTAAACATTTTTGTTGACATAACATATGTGCTTGTACTTTGTATATTTCTTATACATAAATACACACACATATGCATTACATAAATATAAATATACACATTTAAATACATGTAAATATTTTCAAAATATATACCGTATGAATCTATATTTATTTATACATGATAAATATATACAGCACACACGTATATTATGTCAGCAAAAGCGTTTATTTTGGATGCGATTTGTCATGATTAATCATTTGACAGCTATATCTATATATTATAATATTTTAATTTAATTTTAGACAAAGTTTAGCATGTGATACCATGGGACTTCATGTCAACTACGTATGCACTGTTTGATATTATTTGATAACACCTTGCTTTTGTTTTTTTGCAGTTTTGGAAAAAAGCGAATTTAAGGATGAGCCTCTTCTCTTCCGCTTCTTTGCCGACGAGGAGATGGAGGGTTCCAACACCAAACACAAGCCCATAAAGCACGATCTAAAAATAGTGGAGAATGTCATCGCCAAGTCGCTGCTGGTGAGAGATGTCGTCTGTAATCGCCTACAGCTGATGCCACTTACAATAGCGCACGTTGGCGTGAGCCCATGTGGTTTTTATCCACTCGCATGGGGCTTTTCTGCTTCGGCACGTACGGGGGGTCTGAACTCGGGCCAGCTCTGACTCTAGAGTCATCACCAGTAATTATGCTTGACTGTTTCTAAACCAGCCTCTCATTACACTTAAACATGCAGTCAACTGGTTTGACAGTTTTGGCACACAAGAGACTGAAGTTCACATTCTAGGAGCAGCTCCAAAACATGAATTTGTCACTGTATGCCAAAGCCAAAGCTACTAAGTCATGATAACTGTAAAATGTGTAATCTGATTTCAGATAAAGCCAAGTGAAGGAGGCTATGGCTTCACACTAGAAGACCGAAACAGAGTGCCCATCGTCAAATCAGTGGAGAAAGGTTCCCATGCTGAGGTGCGTGTGATTTAGAAAAACAGAAATCCTATTTTATTTGAGTCATAAGGTCAGCTACCTTTGCTTTAAGACCCAGATTTTACTTTGGTTATCAGGTGGTTACTTGGGTTTTTGTTCAATATTTTTTATCGTACAAAAGACACTTTTGTACAAAAAAAAAAGATTTACTGACATTAAAAATATAATTAAACTTTATTTGATTTATTACTTGTGCGCAATGCACTTTTCTTAATATTAAGTCGAAAATGTGTTTTAATGACACCATTGTTGATGATTACTTGATCTTTGAACAATTTGGGTCATTAAATGCACAAGATATTTAAAGTGTACATATATCTAAAGTATATTTGCAATAGTTCCACTTTAGCACAATGAAATGTGACCCTTTACCACAAAACCACTCATAAGGGTCATATTTTGTCATATGTTTCAAATACATTTTAGTGTATTTATTTTATGGTTGTTGGAATTTTTTTTATTATTATTGGCTTTTCCAATGTATTTCCTATATAGCAAAATATAAAAGTGGGGTTTAAATAAGAATTTACACAACTGTTGTCAAGCTCAACTTTAAGTTAGCTTGTGCTCAATCAGAGCAATTAGGCATCAATTAGATCAATAATTGTGGTAATGAACATTCTGATGTTTGCGGTTGCGGGGTTTATAACACAAATAGACCTCAAATTACTCCAGTCTTGAGATGCCCTTTTAGTGCTTTAATATGTTCGATCTGTTAGATCAAACCCTGGTAAATGTGGTCAGTTGAACTGGCTCGGTTCTGATGTAGAGAGGGTAATGCTAGCCAGACCTGAAGTAACTTGTGCGTCACAGTAAGGGACTCCACTCTGCATTGCATGTGGATCTGTTTCCAATGAGGAGTAGACCCAAAAAGCAATAAAATCCAGCTGTGCACTTACATAGATGAAGAGCTGTCTTGTAAAAATAGCAAAATGGATTTTCGTGTTTGTAACTAAAAAAAAGACAGTTACCAAGACAGAGAGGATAAGGTTAAGAGCTATAGTAAAAAGAGAAAAGTGAATGAAAAAGGGAAAGAAAAAACAACTGAAAAAGGAAAAGCTGCCCAAGTGTTTTCTCAATGTAGAGGAAAAACACGAGCCGGAAACAGAGGACTGCGTTTTATTGTAAGAGAAGAATGGTTATATTTATAGCTGTCAAGAGACGTGTCCAATCCATTCAGTCAAGCACGGAGTGAATGAATTACATCCACTTGAGAGCTCAGAGCAGGAAGTTGCACATGTAGATGAAAGGATTGAACCCTGCACCTGTGAAAATGAAATTTATCTATGCTTTCAGTCATCCATTCATGCACATACTGTACATGAGATATATACATTAACCTCAAAATAGTTATTTCCCCTCATGTATGCACAGCATAATGAACCAATGTGTTGTTTACTACATATACTTCATCCAATGTGAAAAAAAAAAACAAAGTGAAAAAGTGTTTTGGGTCCCACTTTATATTAAATGTCCCTGTGTACCTCCATAGTAACTAGATGTGTATGTAGTATGTAACCACAGTGTAAGTACAAAACGGTTCATAGTATCTACTGCTGTAATATTTCTGTTACTACATACATGTAACAAGCCTCAGAAAGGTATGGACTAACAGCACTTTTTGTGGTTGGTGTCCAGAAGAGATGCCTGGAAGAGGATGTGTGTCTCTATCATCCTAATACACAGCGAGGAGTAGAGTTTGAGTGGCTAAAGACTCTTCAAGAACCACAGCTGGAGAATTGCCAAAAACAGTTGAGTCTCAGGGTCAGAAAACCTTAAAAAAAATAGTCAAACAGCCCCTCACTCATCCAAAAACAATCTCCAACATGTTCAATTGTCAGACAGGACAGGACTTTTAGCAGCAATCACTCAAGATTGGTTTGGTGGACACAGGGATAAAAAGTACTCCATGTGCTGCTGTGTTTTTGGTGTTGTGGGTCTATATTTCTGCTGGAGGTCCTGGACATTTTGTTTAGACACATGGCATCATGGATTCTATCAAATACCAACAGATAACTGACTCTGTTAGGAATGTTATAATGGGCCATGGTTGGGTCTTCCATTGGGACAACAATCCAAAACAAACATCAAAATAAACACAAGAGTTAGTCACTGAGAGGTTTTGCTTTTGCCATGGCTGTCCCTGTCCTCTAACCTGAACCCTGAGTGAGGTGAACTAAAGAGGAGAACCAACATGAAGCTGGTAATCTAAAAGGTCTGGAGTGATTCTGGATGAAGGAACAATCTCTTTTCTCTGTTCTCCAACTCTTCAGGCATTAAAGGAGAAAACATAGAACTGTTATCTTGGGAAAATGACATACCACTAATTGGGTGCCAATTGTAGCCAACATGTATTGGAGAAAAACAATTATTTCATCATGAGTTTTACTCCTCATTTTCAGTTGTTTTAGTTCAATGATAGGTTAGAATTTTGTAAACTTTTTGAATAAAAGATCAAAATGATAACATAATGCAGATTCATTTTCACAGCCACCTTTGCTCAGATTTACAAAGGGTGCCAATATTAGTGGAGGGCACTGTGTATGTGTGTGTGTGTATATATATTGCTAATAAATGAAATGACGAAATGAAATGACGTGACAAGTGGCCAGGTATGGTTTCCCATACTAGGAATTTGTGCTCTATATTTAACCCATCCAAGTGCACACACACAGCAGTGAGAAGTGAACAACCACACACA
>JAUMHI010000031.1:1762005-1776364 GCA_032359435.1 Enteromius unitaeniatus
CTCATGATGTCAGATCAGCATCTTGATGTGGCACACCTGTGAGGTGGGATGGATTATCTCAGCAAAGCAGAAGTGCTGACTATCACATATTTAGACTGATTTGTGAACAATGTTTGTTTCGTTTTAGAATATTCTGTTTGTCTATATAACAGGAGAGCCGTTCCCGATTCCAATTCCTGATTCACGGCCAGGAGTGCTGATCCCCATCTAGTTCCAGTGTTATGGCCAGGAGATCCGTTCTGGAATCCAGTTCCTGAATCACAGCCAGGAGAGCCATTCCCGATTCCAGTCCCTGTATTTCGGCCAGGAGAGCCGTTCCCGATCCCCATTCCAGAGTCTTGGCCAGGAGAGCCGATCCCGATCCCTGTTCCAGAGTCTAAGATCCCTGTTCTAGTTGTCAGAGTAAAAGGGTTAGGGTCGTGGAAGTGGTGGGTAGGGAGGGAATTTGGTCATGGTCTCCCAAGGCTCCTGATCGGCTGGGGCAGAAGTCTTTAAGTAAAGTTCATGTTTCACCGTAACTCCCGTGTCTCAGCCTGTTGCCTGCGCGCATACCACACCGTTACACATACTCTGTTGTAATTCTGTTATATTATAAACTAAATGAAAACTGATATGAGGCTGAAAAAATGGTGGAATTGTTTTTTTGTAATTAAAAAATAGCCTGGAAACTAATTAAAACAAATTAAAAAAAAATCTAAAAGAAATACAAATAAAACAAAAATAAATGTAAAAATTATACTACAATTAAAATTCTGACAAAAAAAAGCTAAAAATGTCAGTAAAACTATAATAGTATATAACTAATATTGAAAGGAAAGTTTTGTGAGTCACTGAATTAGCATAAATCTGTCAAACCCCAAACAATCTTCTACTATTGCTTCAAAGCAGTCTCATCACCAACAAACACACCCCACCAAACAGCTCAGTTGCCATGACACCACTTAAAACAATAACACCACTACGATCTCAGTCCAGTGTATAATGTGGAAAAAATAGACAATCTACCACACTGCTGTGAAGCTCAAGATGACTCAGGATCTGATACAGCGACTCAAATAGAAGCGAATTATAACTGATGAATGGCACGATTCACAGAGCCCACTCTAATGACATCAGCACAGGTGAATAAAGGGGGCGGAGCCTGTGGGTGCTGAGTGATGATGTAACAGCTGAGTCATGAACGCTGAGGTGGGTGTACAGATGACTCACTGAGAGCACATGAAAGACAGTTTAACTCCAGCAGAGTTACAGTAAAAAGTGCCCACTTCATTTACAGTAGCACAAATCATAGAGTGTTAAGCACAGATATTTACGAGAGAATCAAGGCTGAAAATGCCTGAACTACAATATCATATAAAACCGAGGGACTGATGTTTTTCAGTTATACACAGCATCTTAAACCCATCCAGGTCAGTGTGGTCTAATGAAGGGTATTAATCTGAGAGCGGCTGCCCAGAGGCTGTAGATGAAACATGTCTTTATAGTGAGTTCCCATCACTCTACCGTACAACTGGGAGGCGTTTTAGGCATTTCAGTTCAGTACCGCCCATGTTTTGGTTTTTTGGCAGATTACTGGAACTGGATAGCGTAACCCACAGTTGAACAAAACAACAGCTTCATCTTGTTAAATATATGAACTTTCAGAACAAGATGAATCACAGGCATGTGAGCCAAAACAACTTTGAGTGATTATTCAAGCCACTGCTGTTTTGACACATGGTCAGGATAGAGATGTGATGATGTAATGTCACGTTACAAAGATCCACAACTATACACCAAAGCTATGGAGATCTTTGTAATACACCCGAGTTTACAGAGGTTATGTTTTTTTTCAGTGTTTGTGTGTGATATAATTGGTTTATGTTGTCAGCTTGCCAATGAAAAAGATTTCTTACTACTCAGAAGAGGGAAAAAAAGACTAATCAAGCCTTACAAAAATAACCAGGTTTTTAATAATGACATTTTTTCATGGTTTTGAAAAATTTCTCACCGAGCAGTGTTCATTTGATCAAAAACATAGTGAAACAAGTATTATTACAAATAGTTTTTAAAAGACAATGTATTCCTGTGATGAGTTTTAAGCATCTATACCCCAGGCTTTAGTGTCACATGATCCTTCATAAATCATTTTAAGATGCTTATTTGCTGCTCAGTTACTTTTTAAATTATTATTGGGGATCAATTATTAATAATGGTTCTTTTTATTATCAGTGTTGAAAAATATTTTTTTTTGTAGAAACCACAATACATTTTGTCCCTAGAAAGTTCACTGAACAGAATATTTTGTATTTACTGTCACTTTTGATCAATTTAATGCTTCTCTGCTAAAAGTATTATTATTTTCTTTCTTATCCCAAACTTTTAAATGCCACTGCATCACAGTTTCCATAAAAAACATTAAGTATCAAAAATGTTTTAGCACCAAATAAGCATATTAAAATGGTACATAGACAAGAATATCACATTCAGTGAAACATTAAACCCTAAGTATTCAAATATTGAAATATGAAATTTTATTTTGCATCAAGACATGATGGCTATTTTTGTACCACTGATATTTACCATGATATCTGCATTGTGACATTTTCAAGACAACAAAGTATGTTTTACATACATTTGGGCTTTTAAAGGTTTTTTTCAATCAGTATACTTTTTTGCATTATCGTAAAAAGAATATCAGAGCAAATCTAAAATAGTAATAATAAATTCAAATAATACATTATATTTACGGTTTCTCCAGAAAACCAGAAACAGTACTGAAACATGCTGCATTTTCTTTACACACAAATAAATAAATAAATAACAAAACATTTTGGGGTGAAATATGACCAACATGGCACTGAGATTTACCCCAATTTCTTCAGATCACATATTTTGGCTCAAACATTGGTTATCATTTCTGTGGTTTCTCATGTATGTACACAAGATAGTCTAAAAACATTTTGGCAGCCATTTAAAGTGAGGTTCCTTTTCCTAGGTTTGAGCTGGACCTGTTGGTGATAAAGCTGTAAGAGCTGCATATCTAAATCAAAAATCTACAAACAAGTCATCAGAGGTGTTCACACACACACAGATACCCATCTCATCAGCGCTCTTTGTATTCTGTTTCAACTGAGTCACGACTGAAATTTATCCTACTGCTCAAACCTCTCTAGATTTTCCCAGAATCTCTCTGGGATGTGCATTTGAACGTGATTACGAGCCTTGTGCTGCTGGTTCTCTCTGTTCTGCCTCCCTGCGAGTGATTTCATTCTGCTTTGGCAGGTGGTAGGTGTAGAGTGTGTCACGATCCTGCAGCGAGTGGTAATCGCTCTCTATATACAGCACCGATGATACAGACGGTGAGACGCTGTTCATTCACAACTCCACTGCCAGATCTGAGTCATGAGAGAGAGAACAGTGGGAGAGATGCAGTGACCTCATTCTGAGTCATGGAGCCCGTACCCTGACCCAGCCTCCGTCAGCATGTGCGTGCGCAGATCATCAATAACCTACATACAGACAATACTTATACAATCTGATTTTGCAGGTCAGATCATTTCAGTTTAGTGTTCACCACAGAGGCCATCGTCAAGTCTGGCTGGGATTTTGTCTTTACATTTTTAAAAGCTGATTATTTGCTTAAATCATTTAATGTGCTGAAAATTGAAGGCTGAAATGAATCTCTGTGACATTAAAGACTACATGGAATGTGGCTTTTAGGCTGTGTGTTTTGATGCCAAGCAATAGTATTTGCTAATATGCTACTAAATATTGACAAAACTTTTAATATATAGCGCTCAAAAGTTTGATTCAGAAAGAACACATTAAACTTATTTTAAAAAATAGTTTTTTAAAGAGGCTGTAACGCTGTTCTTTTGAACTTTCTCTATTCATCAAACAATACAGAAGAAAATGTTTCCATTAAGATTTCATTTAAAGTGCCCCTATTATGCCATTTTAAAGGTTGCTAATACTGAGTCTCTTAAAACAGGTTTACATGTATGCAAGGTCAAAAAACACTTTAGTTTTCTTCAAAAATAGATTTAATTTTACCCCATTTCTAAATGATTCGTAAAGGACTCGTGTGAAGCAGTTTGAAGAATCAGTCTGTCTAAACCCCTCCTCTCTGTGAGCCCTCACTGCTGTGATTGGTCAGATGCGCAGTCCTTATGATTGGTCTACCGCTACAGCGTGTGAAAACGGAACACCCATTGCCATAACTGAATGACAGCGCAGGATACAGCATCTTCTTGACATGATGCAATCCACATAATGTTTGGGGGTGGGGCAAGTTGTTTGTGACGTAGAACGTGGGTGGACATTATGCAAATATGTTACTTCGTGACATGTGGCCATAGCAGAAAAAGATTCAAATTGCTGACGACTCGTTTAGGCGAATGTGAGCCGACTTTTTAGTTGTTGTTGTCTTAAAACAATTCACAAAAAGGCCCCTCTTATATTTAAGTTCTTTCAAAATGAAAATACTGAGTTGAAACAAATCAGAACTGTTTCAAGTAAGCTTAACACAATGCAGTTGTTTAAATTGAGAACTAAACAAAATGGTGTTAAATAAATAATTTTTTTATAAACTTCTAGTTCAGGAAAGAAATCAAGGAGATTCAAACTTGAATTTTACAGGACTTTCAACCGCAACATGATCAGAAAATGTGTTTTTTTTATCTCAATTCTGACTTACAGATGCACAATAATCTATTTTATCCCCACCGCAGTCATAAGTCGAGTTTGAGCCAACAGCAGGCTAATAGACCCGCGGCGTGCCACTCAAGCACTCTGTGTTCACAACACCACTATCAGTTTGGCTGTCTGCCCCATGACTTCTCTGAGTTCAGGTCGCCTAGCAACCGCTCCCCTGCTATTTGAATTTTCATGCATCACTATGTCTGCACTGATGTCACAGTTGCCCTGGCAACCATATGCCCGACTTATTGTGACACTTGCACTGTAAACTATCAGTCGACAGGCTAATGACATTTCAAGGGGTTTAGGAACAAAGCATTTTTGATGCTTTCTGATAATGAACCCCTAATTATTCTGTTCATCTAATTAGCTTTTTTTCTTCAGGGTATTAAAGTGTAAAATAGAAAGAATAATAAGTAATGAACTCTTAAAATGCAGTGCAATAAAATAAAGCAGTTCTCAGCATCGCCCATTTCTTGGTCTGTTCCTCTCCAAATAAACCCCACAAAATGGCTCCATTATTATTCTTCGTATACGCACGCTGCCAAAAAGTGAGGCATTGTTATAATCACGCAAATGACCAGTGCTGCCCAGTCAGTCAGAAAGCCACGGGATTGAGCTAAATATAGAGCAGGTCAAAGAGAATGAAGCACAAACCCACAGGCCTTTTTTAGCTCTAAAGACACTAAGCCTCTTCGCTTGTGTTCCTCTTTTTATTTTCTTGTCTTGATTTAAAAGGATGTTTCTCTGTTTCGTTGACCTACGTCTTCCTTAACCATAGTCATTTCCTTAATCCCTATAAAAACACATATAGACCTTTGCCACAATACTGGCAAAACATTAATAGCACCCGCTAATAAGGTCAAAACCTGGGTAGAAGGCACAAGGATTTTCTGTTATGCATTTTCCCACAAGATCATGACCTTCAAGCTCTTAATCTCGATTGATCTAGTGGCCTTTTGCTCTATAAGTGCGTATGTTACACACTCGTTCTTATACTTGCAGCCCACTGACCTGAATGTACAAGAACTGAACATACAAACCTGAGCCGATGCTTTTGTTTACCTCCCTCGAGATAGTAAATATTGATGACTGGGTCAGTCAGGAGTTGTGGTAGGAAAGAAAAAAAAAGGTATAATCTGTCTAGATCACTGCCTTGCCAGAGATAATCTGTCTAGTTCAGAGTGTACAGTACAATGAGGCAGCGGTACAACAGAGAAAAGCCAAGCATGGATATACAGGCACAGGAAGCTGGTGTCCTCTGCCAGCTCCCACAAGACAGCAATGCCCTCTGGGTACATTACAGTCCCAGAATACGAGGAGGAGGAGGCTGGGGAAAAGAGAAAGAACAATAAAGTGTACATGAAATCAGACTGGAAGGACATTTGTACTCCAAATTGTTAACAAAATTAGCTTCTAAGCAGAGATACGCATTTACAGTGGACAGCCGTTCAGGCTCTAAAAAGGGGACCTACAAAATGTCCACAGGGTCTAAAGATGACTAAAAAGGTAGGTATTGGGTAGGGTTAGGCCTGTAGAATATGATCATGCAGAATATTTGCTTTATAAGTACTGATAAACATCTAATATGGGATGCTAATAAGCAACTATCCATCCTCAGAAAGTGTTACCAAAAGTGTTGTAATTCATTAAAATCATATTAAATATCATTTTAATAGAAAAAGTTTTAGAAAAGACAAAATAAAATCTAGTTAATTCATTTAATATCAATATTCTTAGTTTGTATTAATAAAGATAACTTTACACAGACAGAATTCAAATTTGCCTCTTCGTAAAATGTGTGACTTTTTACGATTTGTTGACTTTGTTTATGCCATGAGACCAGGTAGACTAATGCTGATGGGTCACATGACAATGACAACAAGATGAATGCAGTACATCTGGATTATGTTCATACTCTATAGAACATATTTTATAATCGTCACTAATTAACTACTAATTCTTATCTAAGCCTACTGGCTTTAAACAAAAAAGCTCTTTGATATGTCCTGCCCCAAATGTGACAGTAAGGAAAACTGGATTCAGGATTTATATTGTTTTCCAGTGTCAAAAATTACACAATGAAATAAGACACCCCAGATAGCATCCCCTCTATCTTGCAATCTTGCGAGCATTGGTTTATCGCCATTCGAGAGCATGTGATTGAACGCTGGTGTGGAATCTAGAGCTCTGCGTAATGTGGCAGGTGATTTGTATGGGGTCTGGAGATTGCTGACAGGAGAACAAACTCATTCATTGTCTTCTCCTGTGCTACCGTCAACACTGTGGCACGCTGCCAAGCTCAGGCACTGCCAATGACATTCAATAACTCAAACGTGCAAAACACATGATTACGACATGTCCCACAGATATATATTACAAAAAATAAAATGCAGCATGTGTAAGATGGCTGTTTCATAGAGACGTGCTCTTATCTGGAGATGCAGCTGTATTAAACAGAACTTTAATCACACAAACAGATCTTAAACTTTGCAACACAGAAAACAGCCGTTTTGTGGTTTTCACTTCTCTTTTCCAAATTTAATGTGAAGGGATGTTTGGACAAAGGGCAAGTCATTTTTAGTTTAATGGTTGTTTGTATGTATATGTTTGTATTTGTTTCTAATGTTTGATAACAATTAGAAATTAAAGCAAAATTTTCTGCATCATTGGTCCAGTCCCAAGTGTCATGTGACCCTTCAGAAATCATTGTAATATGCTAATCTGCTGCTTATACATTTTGTTATTATTATCAATGTTGAAAACAGATGTGCTGCTCTACATTTTTGTGAAACAATGACACAGGATCTTTAATGAATATAAAGTTCAAAAGAACAGCATTTACTGCATCCTTTTTAAATAACAGAATAAATTTCTATTTTGCAAAAAAAGTCATATTAGCTCCAAACTTTGGAATGGTACAGTGTAAGCTCAATGTTAAAGTCAGGCCTGGGTAACACACACACAATTCAACTTTCCTCTCATCTACTTTTGTGTCTGCTCGTCTTATAAATGGAGGCAAAAAAAGTCCAGAAATAAATATTAAATAATATAATATCCCCACTTAGGCTAAATCCACTTAAGTTTTGTTTTTGATATTCTATCAATACTGAAAGGAAGTTCCAGCAGATGTGAAATCCAGCTCTACTCCTCTTGCTGACATTTGTAGTTATTTCACAACAGACCTCACCCTGAAAAAAAAAAACCAAACAAGCATTAAGCTTGTTTAAATGTCACTTTGGATGACATAAATGTATTACTCATTGGGTGATAACAAGTGACAGGTGCTTTGCATAGCAATCAGTTATCGTAACACTTTCAACAACAGGAAAAATGATTTCATTTAAGAAGTTTAAAAACACCAGAAATGGGATTTCCATTGCAGCGCTGGCAGATAATAGAGGCATGAGGCATAACAGGGCTATCCCCACAGCGCACTCACAGCAAACCTCAGCAGACACACTCAGGGGAACTGTTAGCTAATCTTGGGCCCTTAAGCTCAAAAAAGAAAACTGCAAATCACACCTGGATTTCCCAGACCTGAAGAAACTTCAGTCAGCTCTAGCACACTTAAGTCAAAGTTTCAATGATGCTTTAAACTACAAAGACGATATTTGCATGTTTGTGGATGAGTGCTAAATGTGACCCTGGACCACAAAACCAGTCTTAAGTCACTGGGGTATATATGTAGCAATAGCCAAAAATACATTCCCCCAGTTTCACAGACAAGGCTTAAGCTAGTCCCAGACTTAATTGCTTATTTGAGCTGTCTCAGATGAAAATATCTTGCTCTGACATATCTTAAAACATGTTAGTGTCATTGTTCTGTGTTAAGATGCACACCTGTAATATTTTCTTATAAGGCATTTTTGTAAAAGTTGCTTAAATATCTTAATTTAACGAATGCCTAGTCCTGGCTTAAGATAAGCCCCGTTTGTGAAACAGGGCCATTGTATGGGTCAAAATTATAGATTTTTTTTTTTTTGCCAAAAATCCTTAGGATAGCAAGTAAAGATCATGTTCCATGAAGGTATTTTGTCAATTTCTTACTAAACATTTTTGATTAGTAATATGCAAAAAATATAGTTGTATCTCGGTCAAATATGGCCCTATCCATCCAAATCATGGGAACCCATACAGTCCATCAATGGGAAGCTTATTTGCCAAATATACACTGTATGGGTCAAAATGATTGATTTTTCTTTTTTGCCAAAAATCCTTAGGATAGTAAGTAAAGATCATGTTCCATGAAAGTATTTAGTCAATTTCTTACCGAAAATATATTAATTTAAATATAAATATATTAATTTAATTTTGATTAGTAATATGCATTGATAAGATCTTGATTTGGACAACTTTTTCATTTGGATTTTCTCAGCATTTAGATTTTTCTGTTCCCTCAGATTCCAGATTTTCATACAGTTGTATCTCGGTCAGATATTGCCCTATCCATCCAAATCATACATCAATGGGAAGCTTATTTATTCAGCTTTCAGATCACGTATAAATCTTAATTTTGGAAATTAACACTTACAACTATTTTTGTTGTCCAAGGTCACAAATGTTATTAGCATAGACCTACTATATTGCATTAGTGACTAAAAATAGTTTTTGGTATTTGAAATAAAGCTGAAATAAAGTACAAACATTAGGTGAAAAACTTGAATCAACACTGAAATAAACTAAGCTGAATACTGTCACTATTGCCTTTAGAGCTGCTTAACTTGTTACTTGTTTCATAATTTAAAAACTTTCATTTGTAAAACATTAATCCTGTTTCTGAAGCTGCTTTGGAACAATCTTTACTGTATAAAGGTGATGACGAAAAAAGTTTAATTACTAAAACTACTCAAATTACATTGCAATAAAAATAAGGTTACACTTTATGTCATGCCCTTGTTACAGAGTAACTATACATTTAAAAAAAAAATACTCATTTCATTTGAAATAATAAAAGAGCTTCTATAAAAGAGCTGCTATAAGATGACAAGTACAGTAAGAGACAAATAGTTGAATAAAGTCAATATTTTTGTTTTCTTTGCGAACAAAAAATATTCACGTAGCTTTATAACATTACGGTTGAACCACTGATGTCACATGGACTATTTTAAGGATTTCATTGCTACTTTCCTGAGCCTTTATTAGCATCCATGCTGTCTACGGGAGGGTCAGAGAGCTCGGAATCCATAAAAAATATCATAATTTTTTTTCTGAAGTTGAAGGAAGGTCTTACAGATTTGGAATGATATGAAGGTCAATAAATCATTTTTAGGTAAACTAACCCTTTAAATGCTGAATGATGTTAATGATGTTAAATAAATAAAATACATAAAACTAAAATGAAACTTGAAAACATAGCAAATAAGCAAATTTAAGTCAATAATAAATACTAGTTTTCAAATGATAATAAAATACCACTTTGAAAGTCATTTCTCTACAATTTTATGTTTAAATATCTTTCACAGATTTTTACTGAAAGTCAGAACCATATTCAAATTAGCTTAGTGTTTAATAAATAAACACATTTAAGAGTTAGTGGATGCATGGAATTTTCTAAACTCCACAGATTCCCTCTATAATCAGGTTATGAAAGGCCAGTTTAGGGTCAGGCGAAGGGAAAGGCGTTGTGGTGGTTCTGGTAGGCTAAACCTTTAGATCAGCTGACAAAATGAGATGGCAGAGACTGTGTCTTGATTCTATTGAAGAGAGAGAGAAAACAGTGAGCTCTCACATGTGACACCATGTGAGTCTGGCTCCAGCAGAGAGAGCGAGGGAGCGTGAGACAGCCAGGCTGAGACAGTGAAACAGAGAGATCTGCTTTATGTAAGTGTCTGCTGTGAGAGGCTGGATGTTTGAAGGACTCACATGCTGATGTTGTGGTCTGGAGTGTGGGATGGCCCTCTCTCCTGCCTGTCCCATTCTCTTACTGCCTCTGCTCCCCGCTTCACCCCTGGCACTCTAGAACGCAGCTGGGACAGGGTGTGTGTGTGTGGGTGTGCATACTTGTGTCTGTATATCACTGTTGGGAAAGCTACACAACTGTACCCATTTTTAAAAAAGCAGTTTAAAAGCACTTCTACATTTAAACATTTAGCAGATGCTATAGAAGCAATCAAACCAACAAGAGAGCAATAGTATCAGTTAGTCTAATACAATACATATAGCAAAAAACGATTCACTGAAATCCACAAGTTACTAGATAAATATGTATAAATATACTAGTTTGCATGCAAAATAAATATTTTGGAAAAAAAAACAGTGCATTAGTGTTTTGACATACTGCACTGCTACTTATAGGAAAAAACTACTGATTTGAAAACATTTGCGCTTCTGTTACTGTCAGCTGAAACGTCCTGGTTACATACTGTATGGATCCTTCATTCCCCTCACCATTTAGGTTCTTGCTGAGGAACCGATCATAACCAACCCCTCAGGGCAGGCCTCAGGTTCATGGCAGGAGGGACGTAATATTCCCTCCTTTAGGGAACGAGGGTTACATATGTAACCAGGACATTCCTTTTCAGTCAGTCACTTTGATGTTACTTCAATGACTGATGTCATGGAGTCCCTATGGAAAGCGCCACAACCCAGCCTGCGTCACGAAAGGGGCTCTCAACCGAAAGGTCAAGCTGTGTCAGCGGGAATGATGAGAGGCTGTCCATCATGACCATCCCAACACCCTGGGGGCCAAAAGTGGGCCTGAATATGCAAGTTGAAGATGGAGCACCCAGAAGGGGGTGGCTAGAAATGGGAACTGGACCAAATCAGGGGGACACAGCCGTGGAAAAAGCAATGCAAGGGCCAAGCAGGGTGAAGGATACCAACAGTCAAGGCTACTCTGGCTAGTCTTAACTGAGGGGCAATGAGGAGCCAGTAAACCTTCCGAAAACACTGGAGAAAAGCGCTCGGATCCCAGAGGAATGGTGCAGCAAGCTGACACCCTCCCGGTCCTCCCAGATTTACCTGTTGTTACCCAATACATGGAATCTACAGGGAGGTTATAAAACCATGCAAAAGTGTTGGGTGCCACCCAACCCGCAGCTCTGCATATGTCTGTAAGAAAGGCACCGTGTGCCAGTGCCCAGAAGGAGGTGACACTCCAGGTGGAGTGGGCTCTCACCCCTAGGGGGCACGGCTCACCTACGGCCTGATATGTCGACGTGATGGCATCGACCACCCAATGAGACAACCTCTGTTTGGAGACAGCATTCCCCTTCTGCTGGCCTCTGGAACAAACAAAGCTGTTCGGAGTTCATCCAAGTGCGTCCCATGTAAAGGTGCATACCGGACAGAGTCGGGTCCGCCTCCTCCAAAGCCAGTGCTTGCAAACTCACCACCAGATCCCGGAAGGGCGTGGTGGGAACTTTGGGCACATAAGCAGGTCAGCTGCATGACTGTTTCAGTAGGACCAACTGGGACATTTTTGAACATCCAGACCTAGAGGTATTTAGTGACAGTGTAATGTGTTATATTAAGAATTGCACAGACATTGTCACAGAGGATAAACATATTCACATTTACCCCAATCAGAAGCCCTGGATGACTAGAGAGAGGGACCCTCTTAGGGAGTGACGCTGGTCAACACGCACAGCTCCTGCATCAACCTACAGTCAGAACTACCTTTGTGTTGCTATGTAAGTGCATCGGCCAAGATGCCAGCCAGTGTTGTAATGTCATAGTGACTGCAGGATGGAGCGAGAGCTGACGACAGCCTACAGGCCTTGGACGGGTGATTCGTTCAGGTGGCAGTGTTTTGCAGGCACAAGTGCACCGTAATTCTTGCCACGTCCAGAAGCACACGGCCCGAAAAGACATTGCGGAGGACATGCTTAACGACAGTGCAGTGCAGCTCTTTTAGATCAGGACTGCCGAGGGGAGAACCGCATGTAAAAGTGCACCGAGCACAGTCTCTCCACTGGATATGCAGGAACACTCAGCAGATAACTTTTTTTAAAAGTTATTTTATTTTATAATTTTTTTCTTCTCTCCAATCAAGCAGCAAGCAACCCACTCCAAAGCAAAAAGCTCAATGGTGAGGCACGTCGCCATCTTATATACCCGTATGCACTGGGATTGGCTGGCGTGCTCTCACCGGCCAATCCAGATTGGCTTGTTCTTCAAGATCAGAGAGAATTGGTCCCCAGATGAGACTCCATGACATCAGTCATTGACATAACGTCAAAGTGACTTACTGAAAGGGAACTAAATCATTTTAGCAAGGGCACTACTTCTAATTATTTACTTGATATATTTATGTGTGGGTGAGTTAAGTATGGGGGTTAAGTATGCTAAAAGAATAGGCCTGTGTCCAGTTGGCCTCCACCCTCCCCACTCACACATACATACACACACGCCAACACACCCGCTTTCCTGAACCCCAGCCTTCCCCCGCACCAGCGCAGGCAGCTGGCAAAACACAAAGGGAAGAAGTGTGCAACTGGTGCGATAAAGCCGGGAACATCTTGTCATGTCGTCGTCAGCAGAACACATTCTCCACACAATAAATCCTCACGCGCCGAGCTCTGCCCCCTCCACCCTCTCTCAAAGATCACCACTGGAGACCCTCCCGACTCTTTCACATTCACGAGACGCTCCACACTGCCTTTTAGAGTTACAAAGAGACAAAAAAGTCCTATTCACGACCCCCCTCTGCATCTTTATTCACTCACTCACAGAAGGGCCAATGGGAAGGGTTTCATCTAAGGTTGTTGTTGTTGTAGTGTTTTATCACATTCAAATGTAATTTTTAAAAATAAACTTTGAAAAACTCTTTACTGTCAATTTCAGAAAAAAAAAATCCTCACCAAAAAAATGCCATAAAAAGTCACGCAACAGCTAATTAAAGTTATCATGATGCACAAATATTATTTAGCCCTACATTTTTTTAATTCAAGAAGACTTTTGTTACAATAGAGAAGTAAAGGTCATCACAACCTCCTGTCATGCCTACTAATATTATTATTAGGTGGGAATCTTACTCTACAGTATGCCAGCTTTCACATCATTCACAAAGCTTGTCAAACCTTCTGCAATGCGTCTTCATGCAGCATATTTGAATGTATTTGAATATGCACAAGAGCAGCAAAGGACAGGGCAAGATTATGTGTGAATTACCAATTAAATGTTGGTCTTCACAGCACAAAAGACTTCTGTATATTTGAAATATTACTCAGATTATCTTACAAGCAAGTTTTAAATTAAGAAATATTTATTGCTCAATAAAATTTTGAAATAACTTTCAACATTGTTGTTGATAAATGAGAAATGTACAAATTATTTCCAATATTCCAATATATAAAAAAAGATATTTTAACATATTTATGGCCATTATTTACAGAATATATATTTTTTATCATTTATTTCCATCCATCCATCTTCTTCCGCTTATCCGGGACCGGGTCGCGGGAGCAGTAGTCTAAGCAGGGATGCCCAGACTTCCCTCTCCCCAGACACTTCCTCCAGCTCTTCCGGAGGAACACCGAGGCATTCCCAGGCCAGCCAAGAGACATAGTCCCTCCAGCGTGTCCTAGGTTGTCCCCGGGGCCTCCTCCCGGTGGGACATGCCCGGAACACCTCCCCAGGGAGAAGTCCAGGAGGCATCTGGAACAGATGCCCGAGCCACCTCAGCTGGCCTCTCTCAATGTGGAGGAGTAACGGATCTACTCTGAGCTCCTCCCGA
>JAUMHI010000031.1:1779109-1807169 GCA_032359435.1 Enteromius unitaeniatus
TATGTCCAATGAGAAAGTTATAAAATTATACATGAGTGATTTTAATAAGATATGGCTGGAAAAACATCAATATCTATAATATACAATATACAATACTATGCATAGTTAGTAGCAAGTGGGTTACTGGTTTGTTGGCCTTTCTTACGAAATTGCAAAGTAAAGAAAGCAATCCAAAACTAGTCCAATGTGTAAGGCGGTGTGAAATCAGCTTCATATTGCAACAAAAATACTCAGTAGTCCTTGAGAAGATATCATTCTATTCGAGGAAATGAGGACAGCATACCTCCTTGTGCTAATTAATTATAGAACAGACATGCTTGCAGGAATAAAGATATTTGGCGCACCTTGAAGTTTGCATGCTTGCATTTCATCTCCTTATCTGTTCAGGAAACCAAGGAGCAGGTGATCCGTCCACGGCTCCTCGCCAGCTGTCCGTGGCGTAAGCGGCCTCAAACCGCCCCTGCCGAGAACTCGCTGCTGCCTCCGGTGATAACACTCAACTACTGCAGCATCAGCCAGGCCTCCTTCGCTCACACCGAGCAAGACGCGAACCGTGAGGAAGAGGAGGGTGGGGACGAGGAGCAGGTGGCGGTCAGGAGCTGTGAGGTGAAGAAGCTGTCAAATGGACGCACACACACCACCCTGCATCCGCCGCGGCCCGCTCGCACCACAGTGTGTCCCAGTCAGGTCCGCTGTAGAAGTATGCACTCCAAGGAAAAGAAAGCCACACAGATGTTGGCCATCGTTCTGGGTGAGAGGCTTGTGCTGCTTGTACAGGCTCTATTATTAGATTCCTAAGTTTATAACAAAAAAATGTTATTTTAGCATTTCTGGTGTGGTTAGGGGTGCAGAAATTACAAGCTTTTTCTTTAAAGTGATAGTTCAACCAAAAATGAAAATTCAGTCATATTCAATCATGCTCGAGTTGCTACAAACCTGTATAATTTTCTTTCTTCTGCTGAACGCAAAAGAAGAATGTGTATAACTAAACAGTTTCTGGTCCCCATTGGCTTCCTTAGTATTTTTTTCATACTATGGAAGCCTGTGGAGGTATCCACAGGTACCTAGCCAAAGTGTCCAGAAATTCATAAATCAAGAAGGATTTTCTAGACAAGCAAAATCAGAAAAAAACAAGTCAAAATTAAGTGAGTTTTTGCTGAGAACATACAAAATAATCTGCCAGTGGGGTAAGCAAAATAATCTTTTTTCAAACAGAAAACAAATTTTTTTGCTGGCAGATTATTTGAGATGGTCTTTACTGCAGAACACAAGATCAAAGGGGCGAGGTCAAACCTACTTGACTCCACCCCCTGATCACTGAACTCCTCTCCATCCCCTTGAAGTCAATCCAGCCACACCCCCTGGATCTTTTGTTCTGCAGTGAGGGACTACTGGATTATTTTGTTTGTTTACTTACTTATTTTTGACTTAATTACTTGTCTAGAAAATCGTTCCTGATTTAATTCTAAATATTTTGGCTGAAAACAAGACAAAAAAATCTAAGCTAGAAAAGCATTTTTGCAGTCTTGGAAAAACTTGATGGTGAGTAAATATGACAGAACTTTCATTTTCAAGTGCACTATCCCTTTAAAGTGAAGAGAGACTGTACACTTTCACTCATTAATAAGCTATTGAAATTCATCATACTGCTCATTTTTCACAATTTGTTTTACAAAAACATTTTAGCTCAAACTGGTTGGCAGACTTTGAAAACTCTCTGGCAGTAATTTCATCATATTGTAAGCTTTTATAAGAAAATTTGGAAAATCCCATTGGTTAACACTGTTAGAATGTTTGCCATTCAACAGTAATAGCATCATTGTAAAATTTGCATATTCATTGTGTTTGGTCTTTATTTGCATACTGACTTCACTTGTTATTTTGACTTCCATTTGTCGCCCTGAGCATCTTGACAACAGTGACACAGTGATGTGACATTTAATTTACGTCAAACTTGAAAATGGTCTCACTTTATATTCTATGTTGTTTTGGCCCAAGGCCATTTGTATTCATAATTGTCAAGGTTAAACTCACTTGTTTTCCCTTGGTGTCCCAGGTGAGATCATATATGCATTATATAATAAGTTACAACAAACGATCCCTTAGATTCAATTGAAGGTCAAAGGTGCATTTTGAAACTAAGCTGCATTTAGAAACTAAGACATGTTTTTCAGGATTCTTTGATAATTGTGAAGTAAAATAACAGTATTTAAGGCTAGAAATGTATTCACACTCCATTTTGATCAATTTAAAGCATCCTTTCTGAAAAAAAACATTTTTTTTAAAGGGATAGTACACCAAAAAATTTAATTTCTGTCATTAATTACTGACCCTCCATAGACAGTATGGGTACTACCATGATCAAAGCACAGAGAGGCAGTAAGGACTTCATTAAAAAATAGTTATTGTGACATCAGTAGTTCAACCGTTTTATAAGGCTACGAGAATAGTAATTTGTGTGCAAAGCTAAAATAACTTTATTTAACAATTCTTATCCTCTGTGTCACTCTGAGGCAGTGGTTCTGAATTCCAGTCCTGTGGACCCCCTGCTCTGCATATTTTGCATGTCTTTCTTATTTAACATGCCTAGATTAGATCATCAGATCATTAGTTCAGCTCATGGATCAAGCTGATGATTTCATTCAGGTGTGTTAAATAAGGGTGACATGCAAAATGTGCAGAGCATGGGGTCCTCAGAACTGGAATTGGGAACCACTGCCTTAGGGCACCAATTTAGACCGTATTATATCACTGATGCCACACTGTATATTTTAACAATGCCCTTATTACCTTTCTGTGTCTTGATAGTGGTAGTTCCCTTAAAGGCCCTGATACATATATAAAACAAAATTGAAAAACAAACTGGAATTACATTGTTTGGAAGAAAGTCAGGCCAATAAGTTAGTTTTGAGTTCATTTTAGCAGTTCAAATTGGCTCACCTAACAAACTTTTTCGGAAGTTCCTTTTGACTCCTAAACACTTTTGAGCTACTATTGGTTTGAGGCGGTTACACAATCAGTGGGTGTGTTCTGAAACTCCACCTCCTTTGATGTGGGATTTCTCCATTAGCTAAGTTCGTTTCTCATTCAGATGAGGTCAGGCAAGGGTGTACCATCTCCAAGTTACTATATACATAGAGCTGCCACAGACATATCCGCACATGTACAATCACTCACTTTAAAACTCTGCTGCTGTTGTTCTGCGTCACAAGTCATGTTTACATTAATCTACTGTACAACCCGCCTCCAGCAGTGTGGGGTGTCTGAATGTTCGGAAACAATATACCATAGCTCAGCCTTTTCTAACTTCATTTTACCCTCAAAGAATGAAAAATAAATTTGTTTTAAGTATATCGGGGCCTTTACGGTCTATGCAGTCAGAAAGTGCTCAGATATCCTAAAAAATATCTTAATTTGTGTTCTGAAAGACTTTTGAAACACATGATGGTGAGTAATTATTGACAGAATTTGAATTTTTGGGTGTCCTATTGCTTAAAAATAATTACTGACACCAGTATTTTGAAAAGTATTGTAAATAAACGAGTCTAGTGGTGTGACACAGTGAGAACAAAATGTCCTGATCAAATCCCAGGTGAAGCTATCATCATTTTATTTAGTTATTTCCTTGACTTGATTAACTCGACCTCTGTCGCACATCATTATCAACACTGATATTCATCCCTCTCTCACATCTCAGGGGTGATGGAGAGGGACATGTAATTTATGAAATTCATCGTCTTGCTGATTGCATACAGCAAATTGATTCCGTGAGTTTTATCTTCCCTATTGCAAAATTGTTTTTCTTTGATATCAGGTGACCTGACGCATCCCTCCCCTTCAACCCGATCGAGCACATGCCACTATACTATTTTTTCAATCAATGATTCACTTAGTTTCTCATCTGACATTTTGAAAGTGGGTTTCAGAGTCGCTCTGAGAAGCTCAGTCTGTCTCTGGCATGTGTTACAGCTCGTCAGATTGCGGCAAGAAGCCACCTGGGGAAAAAATGAAGATGCCAAATCCCTATAGCTTCATGCAACACCTCCAGAGTATAGTCAGACTCCAACATACAAGTTTTATACAACATCAAGTACCAAATAACCAATTTGGCTCTATTAGTGTCGACTGATGACCCATGAGTCAGTGATAAATGACACTGATGGTAATCTGAGATGTCTGCTTAATTGAGGAGGAAATTAAATCACATACTTATGGAGACAGATGTCTTGGATGGAGGGAATGGCTCAGCTGCCTCAGTTCAAAGTCAATTGGTCAGGGTTGTCACATGACTATTTCGCCAGCGATCAAGGTTTTTGAGGGCCAAAAACCCGTTTATTATTTCAAATTCAAGAAAACGCTTAGAAGTTGATGTTCAAGGAGTAGTTAATCTAAAAAAGCCTCATGGCTTTATTTCGTCTGTGTTTGTTCTTAGTGTGTGGTTTTTGTCTTGCAGGGGTTTTCCTTATTTGCTGGCTGCCCTTCTTTGTGACCCACATCCTAAACACTCACTGCAGAGCTTGTCACATTCCTCCTGAGGTCTACAGCGCATTCACTTGGCTCGGCTACGTCAACAGCGCTCTCAATCCAGTCATCTACACCACATTCAACATCGAGTTCCGCAGAGCCTTTATTAAAATCTTAAGCTGCTAAACCATTAGCTATAGTCCCATGTAATGCTTAAGGCAGCTTCCAGACATTATGGATTCAATTTTGGGATATAAAGTGCCATATGCAGGTTTCAAATGTGATTTCAAATTCACTACAAAGCACATTACACTTGCGATTGGTGGATTAGCATTCGTCACGAATCTTCTACGAACTCCATAGTTAATTTTGAGACTATACACCAATCTGGAGTTCCAGATGGTGCTTCACACTCAACAACAAAGCCTAGAATATCTTCTGGACCTTGTTCTCCATCTCACCACCTCGTCGCATGCGGAGCGAATTCTGAGGTCATCTTGTGTTTGCATGTGTCACACCAGTGAATAAAACCGAATTGAGTTTTCCCTGAATCTCTTCAGTTGTAAAACAGCAAAGAAAACTATTTATGTGGCTACAAAGACTAGTCATTTGTCAAAGGGACTATAAAGCAAGTGGACCAGAGGAGCGTGAAGTAGTAAAAAATCCAAGACTGTGTTGTGCCTTTAATGGTTTCTTCCTCCTAAGGGCAAGTTTCGTGATCCAACTGCATATCAGGATAAAAAATAGAAGAGATGGTGAAGATTGTTATGGATGAAACATGATTTCCTGCTGTGAATTAAAGCTACATTGAATCCCTTAAAGCCTTGTGTCATCTGAAATATATACATGGAAGATTTAAATCCATTTTGCATAGGCCTTAAGAACTGTGACGATAATAATAATGATATAAATTTAAATATAAATACATACAGGTACACCAACATTCAGAATTTAGTTTAAGTCTCTTAGGCTCACGTATGAATTTATTTTACCATTTATTTTATGCATTTCAAAATGGAAACTGAATATAACAAAATGTAAATTATTTCTGTGATGATAATGCAGAATTTTCTCCAGTCCCAGTATAACATGATATTTTAAGAAATCATTCTAAAATGCTGAATTTGTGCTCAAGAAACATTTCTTATGTTGAAAAGTGTTTTAAAAAGTCTATTTAATATTTTAGTGGAAACAAAAAAAGTTTATAAGACCATTTATTTAAAATAATATTTTTAAATATACATGTCCCTTTTGTTAAATTTTACAATGTTTTTATTATTATAAAAATAATAAATAATAATTTGTTTATTAAAAAAAAATCAACTGACCCTAAATATAATAAAGAAGTCTTTATTGTCACCTTCAATCACTTTAAAGGCAGGGTAAGCGATTTCTGAAAGCCAATGTTTATATTTGAAATCACCAAAACAAATACACCCCTAGGGTCTTGCCCCTTTGATAACTCCGCCCCACACATATGTAGCTTAAAGTGTCCCTATTATGCCATTTTAAAGGTTGCTAATATTGAGTCTCTTAAAGCAGGTTTACATGTATGCTGTAATGAAGCACTAGAATCCATTTGCAGGCTTTTATTCAATGGGTAATCAAACTGGCTTAGATCAATCAACAGGCAGACAGATATGATAGAGACAATGCAGTAAATCGTGGTCGTGGTACAGGCAGGAAGTTCAAGGCAGGCAGCGAGAATCAAGAGTCCGAATAAACAGTCCAAAATGTAACCAGGTAATCCAACAAGAGAAACGCTCAGAATTATCACAGATGTAAATAAGACTTTGCGTTGAAGCAGCTTTTATAGTTCAGAAAATGCCGAACACCTGGTGGTGCAATCGGCCCAGGTGCGTGGGGAAAAAAGGTACGGAGGGAAACACTAATACACTAATGCGAGGGTTCCTGCTTCTGTGATCCAGAGAGCGCCACAGAGGCGCGACTGGTGACATATGCAAGGTCAAAAAACACTTTAGTTTTCTCCAAAAATGGATTTAAGTTTACCCCATTTCTGAATGATTTGTAAACGACTCGTGTGAAGCAGTTCGAAGACTCAGTCTGTCTAAACCCCTCCTTCTCGTGAGCCCTCACTGCTGTGATTGGTCAGATGGCGCAGTCCTTTATGATTGGTCTACTGCTACAGCGTGTGTCGGAAAAAGAACCGCCCATTGCCATAACTGAATGACAGCGCAGGATACAGCGTCTTCTTGACATGATGTAAAACCACCTGGAAATTGTCCTGTTTGTGGGTGGGCAAGTTGTTTGTGACGTAGAACGTGGGCGGACATTATGCAGATATGTTACTTCATGACGTGTGGCCGTAACAGAGAAAGATTGAAACTGCTGACGACTCGTTTAGGCGAATGTGAGCAGACTCTTTTTTTTGACAGACAAAAACTTTTTCGTCATTTATCGCGCACTGTCGGCGTCACAACTTTGCAGATTATTTTCATACAGCTACATGACACATAGCATGAAAGATCATATTTAAAAAGGCATAACAGGGGAACTTTAAGCAACCCAGTCAACCAATTCTGTGAAACAAAGAAGTACCAATGTTACCCCGTCAACACGGGATACGAGTGGCGTGAGGTCATTATAATCAGTAATGCGAACTACATAGGATTCGAGAGGCAAGAAAAATCTCCAACAGAAAACTTAACGCTTAACATTACATGGATTTCAAATGATTTTCAATGGTCACTACATGGTCCAGTGTAGCTCACCAATCAAGAAGAACCAAAACAACCTCGGCGTCCGGTCACAGCCCTTCCACTCCTTGAGTTCTCTCCAGTGCTGGAAAGCTGATACAACATTTACACAGGTCATACTTCTTGCCTTATAGTTCCGCAGACATTTTACTCTTTTGCTTTTTATCTTTCTGTCGCTCTGCTCGGCTGTTCACTGAACACGGTCTCCTCCACGTCACGAATAGACATGCCCATTACTGCTAATTGGTTGTTCTGCTAAATGGCCCCAATTTTTTTCTAAAGCATTTAAAAAAACAACAAAACAAAACGCATAACCTGCCTTAATGCTTGCTCAATTAAAATGATGAATTTCTTTTTAAAACGTATTTTAAACAGCAGTGTATGTATATAGACATTTAGTTATTTGCAGAACTAAATCTCACAGCTCCACTGCAATACAACAAAACTGTTATGAGAAATATGAACTCATGCTCTCCTATTTCATGTTCAACAAAATTTGATCTACTACGAACACATCATACATTATATCTTACACAGTATTTAACCACAAGTTCTTTAAAAGTGATTTTTTTTTGTCTTACCTCATGTATTATTCATGCCTAGGGAAAGAAACGTGCCAGGACTACAATTGCAAGGAAAGAAATAGATGCATGGCGCCTTTGCATATACGTGCAGAAATATTGAGATTGGGAAAACAAAAGCGTCTGGAGGTTGAAGGAGAAATATGAAGAACATAACCCAAGGAGATGAGTGTGTGCGAAAGTAGATAAGCCAGTTTGTTGATTTGAAGTGAGTGAGTGAAAAGGTACGATTGTGTGAATTAAAACAAGCGTGCTGATTAGGCGACGGTGTGAATCACTGTGAATGTGACCGAAAGCTTTGAACAGACAAGGAAAAAAAGACACTTTGAATTTCAACCTGCACTGATGGAGAGCTCAGCTGGAATCCAGCTGATTATACAGAAAAAGATTTTGAAAAAGCGCCATGCTCGAGTGTGGCTTGACCCAAATTGTAGCTTTTCCAGACACGCATGTGGATACTCTGCATGTGTGCTCTATTGAGTGAGTGTGTGTGTGTGTGTGTTGGTGCTGGTACAATAGAGTGACAATGTGAGCGATGGCCTCCTCTCACTAATTACTAAACACTGGCGAGACTCCAGGTCTCTCCTGAGCTCCGGTTTTAATGTGTGTGGTCCTGCACATACGCAGAATCGTGGTTCTAATTTGCTGTCAGTGAGAGTGACAGGTAATGAATTCAAATTGGCGTTTCTCTCACAAATTCGGCTCTCCTTCGACCTTTCTGTTCATGAACGCTTTGTATCTGTCTAACGCACTCACTTCCTGCTGTAGATACTGACCTGGCTGCATTGTTGACCTGATTTTGTGAACAAAGGGGTCCTGTCAGTTTGCAAATCGTTTCTATATGAGAGAGTGTGCGTATACATGTTTTTGTGCCTGAACCCCTGCCGGCATTTGTTCTGAGCTAGTCGCCAAGCTACATTCAATAATGGTGAAAAATGGAAGTGGGCTGTTGGAAAGAAGTGTGAAATGTTAGATAAGCTTCTGACTTTCACATTATGCCTCTGTCCACCCACCTTCAGCCCATCACTCTATAGACAGAACAGGCTACCTCAATCCCACCTGAGGAAAAGGCCCATGTGGGACCTCTCCATATCTCTCACACATACACACACACAAACAAAACAGACCTAAATGGGAACATACAGTACCTTAAATTTCTATTGTTTTTATAGAAAGCTATTACTACAGAAAAACCTATAAAAAGTATATGGAGAAAATAAGCATGTAGAGATCAAATCAATCAATATTAACTAACACTGATGTATTAGACAAATAATGCATCAAATTAATTTTATTATAAGTTTTTTAATATATATCTACATTTTTATATAATAATATATATACATTTATATATATATATACTTTACTAAATGCCACATTTTTTTGAAGCACTTGACATTTTGACGGCGAACAGAGGTTTGACATCCTCAAAAGAAAGACAGTAAAACGCACATGTCTTCACTACCGTTTAGTTTGACTGGACATTAAAATAGACACAAACAGACGATCGTATTTGTCTCACTGGTGGCAGTTTAATGACTATTGGATTTACCATATGCCTGATGCGCTAGAAGACAACCAGAGGGAACTAAGATAAGTCGCCCAATTACAGAAGCACAATAGCACAGCTGGAATCCCGGCTCTGTCCAACAGCCGAATTAAGCTCTTTTGTGCACACACTTAAACATGCATGAGCTTGCATTTTGAGTAGCCTATATGTGACTAAACTAGTAACTGAACCTCAGCTGACACCCACATGCCATGCTGTGATGCTTCATTGGAGTCGATTCTTCATAAAGTGTCCCGTGGTGAGCTTACACTGTAAATCTGTGCCGTTGGGAGACGGGACTCTGGTCGTTCGTTACCGTTATCTGCAGCGGCAGTGCTGTGCGAATTCTGATAATTATGCAAATCTCCCCCGATCCCATGGAAAAACTCTATAAATAAATAGCTATTTATAGCTATAAATAAACTCAGTTTGATGCCCTTGTTAACCTGAGAGATGCACTTTCACGACCACAACACCCATCGCATTATCTGTCCCGCTTTATCCTACATCTATTGTGTGATAAAAAGTAGAGTTGAAAGTACTTTCCTTACGTGACTACCATATGAAGCTCCCAAAACAATGAATTTAAAGTGATTCATTGGTAGCCATGTGGAAAGGAGAATTTAGGGCCCCATTTATCTCCATGGCCTCAAGGTCTCCTCTGACAAACCACACTGACAGCAAGTTCTGGTTAACATACGCCCTTGCTTTTGCTACCAGCCCAATGATCATGTTCAAGTGCTTGCTGTAGTGTATTTCTTTCATTTTATATTGGCTCAACAACATGTGACGCTGGTTATCATTTGGTCATCGCAAGACTGGAAAGGACCAATTGGAGCTGACAATGTGCTGACAAATGAAATGAGATGCTGTCAAATGCAATTTAGCTCCCTATGGACTGCACCACAGGCTCTGTGCCTCGCACTGTAGTTCTCAATTAACCACCTTTGCAGGCATGTTTAGTCTCCACTACTGCAGCACATAGATTTGCATTCAAATTGGGTCAGATAACTATCATCCGGGACTAATGCAACAGTATTCTGAGAGGGAAATCAGCAGCAAGTTAGTATTTGAAGAAAGAATAGAGAAGCAGAAGAATTAAGCATTGCAAAAACTGATGACTTTTGATTTAATATGGTATTTTGATGTGTAACATAAAACTTTACAGGGTGGGTGAAAACTAACTAGACATTAAAAATTGATAATACAGTATAATTAGAGGTCTAAGGAGAGAGCACAGATAGGTGTGTTGAGACAAACATAAATAACATATTTTCTTTTGGCTTCCACCTCCGACAGCAAAACCTCATGTTCATTATCGTTAAAGTTCTTTTTCTTTGTCTTTCTTTTTGGTGCAATAATTGTCTTAATTGTCTAGAGGAGTGCTACTTTGCGGAAAGCCCCTTAAATGGAGCTGGTTGAAACATTATCATAAATGAAACTGAAATTAAACATTAGAATATTGCCACCCACTCTTTGATCTTTTCCCGTTGGTCTAAATGAAAATGCAAATGTAATTCTTTGCTATAGAAAGAAGAAAGTCATATACATCTACTGTAGGATGGTTTGAGGGTGAGTAAATCATGGGGTAATTACATTTTTTTGATAAACTATCCCTTTAAATGAACTTTTTCAGAAACCCATGTAGTATATGATTAGCACAGATTCAGATTTTTATCTTCAAACTATGATTCATGTTTGATATTTTGAGCTGATTTTAGAACACATTAATTCATTTGTCATTCATCTCCTAGCAACAAGGCGCATGTTTCCGCAGTTTGTTGTGTTCAAAATGACTTTAAAGGGTTGCATGTGATCCTCAGAGATTTAGTGTAGGAAGCTCAGTTTTTTCTGTAATCATAGAAAGTAGGGAAAATGCAAGTTACTGTATTCCAGCCTTAAGCTGTAAATAAAATTATAGTTGCAAAGCAGTCTTTCTGAGTCTAAAGTTAAATTTCAAGCCATCCTTTTCAACATTCCCTTTCAAATATCATATTTATAGCCAATAGGTGCTCTATTAATAAAAAGTATGGCACATTCTTCATCCTTGGTCTTCATTACCTATGCTAACCCTCATTCTGTCAATACATCTCACCTCCTGAATGTAGGGCACCTCCGTCACAGAGCATGTGGATGTGTGTAAAGACCAAAAAAAGGAAAGAATTGTGTGTAAGCATATGAATACAGCAGCAAACACATCTTTAAACAGCTCTGATGAGGTCCTGGCACTTTCATTTTCACACCGGTCGCAAGTCAACAAATCAGTCCTCATTCTTTACAGAGAACAGAGCGAAACCATAGCTCAAGTAATTACCATGCAATCACATTCAAAGTTTCATTAATGCTATGTTAATTACTCCCACATTCATCACTCACCATGATGAGCCTGTCATTGCTGTCATAGGAAGAGTTTTTAAGCATCCTTAGCATGAGAATGACATACTGTACTAGCTTGGTCACAATTGCAATTATTAGGTTAATGCTAAAAGTATAATTTAGATGCTCATTTAATTTGGAATTACTTTATTTAAAATTACTTATTTTTACAGTATTTTTCTCATAATTATTACTATCTAGTGCTGTCAAAAATGATTAATTGTGATTAACCAAACTTCAAATGTTGACTTCTGTGTATATATATACACACACAAACACATGTGTATATATATATACACATACGTACACCTATCTGCTTGTCGGTCAAGATTAATATTCATGGACAGGATCACAGCTATGAATCAGTAGTTATTTTAGCAGGTCAATGGGTTTCATATGATTTGTATCTTCAGGCTTTCCATACTGCTATTTTATTTCTCTTCCCGTCAGAATATTGCATTTTTAAATGGCAATATAAAAATCTACTTTAGATTCAACCTTTTGTTTCAAAGCCTTAGCAACAGTAAAAATGCAAAGCACGGGTTTAGCCTTTCTAGAAAGATCAGACTGAATCTGGACCCATCTGTTACAGTGTATTAGTTTGTCGAAGTCCATCTGCCCTGTGGTTCACAGAGCACTGCTGGTTTATAGAGAAAACCGGGACATAGTAAAAATAAAAAGTGAGTTTTATATGGAGGTGATTGATGAAATGTGGAACAGAGAGTGATAAAGCACCCCTCTTAATCTCTCTCAGCAATGCTTGTTAACAGAAGTAGATAAGGACAATCAGGGTTTATAGATAAATCAATCGATCTGAAGATCTGATCACAATCCTCTCCATCCACAATAATCCAACAGAACAGAGTATAAGCAAATATACTGACCTGCAATCTCAGTGTACCCACTTATTCATGATAAGCAGTCCCTGTTATATAAATTAAAAAGTAGAGGATTAAAGGAGTATTTCAGACTATCAGAAACAATCTTTGGTAAAGCTTAGGTTCTTAATAAATTATATTTTGTTTAATTAAACAATGGTAAAGACTAATTTGAAAAAAAAAAAGCTTAGAAAACTAGATTGTAAAAAAATATATATTGTCAAAGCTGCAAATAAAATAAAGATCACTGGAGTATGTTTCACAAGAAAATTATATTTCAGTCCCTTAATGTTTTACATTTAATGTCAATGTTTTAAGTGATTTTTAATTTGAGAAATTTGCTAGCAATTTCTGGATAAAAATTGTTTGTACACCAAAAGTATGGAACGTCGATGTGAAGCTAATTAGCTATTTATAATTACAGCTATTTTTGCATAAAGTTCAGTATTTATTACACAAATTGATTGGTAGGTTAAAGTGAGATAAATAAATGAATATCACGAAACTTAAATCCATTGACAGAATTTTTATATTTTGTTTATGAGTTTTTCTTTAAATACAAAAAAGTTATAACAAAAGACAAACAAGACCAAGGACAGAAGAAAATGAATTAAAATAACAAAAATAATATTTAGTTGTATTTTTATTTCTTTAAATCAAATCATTTTGTTGCAGTTTTGAATAATATATTGTTTTAGCTGTTATTTGTGTTTCTATTTTAAAGTTTTTTGTGCTTGTCATGAGTTTTGTAATATTATTTTAGCACACTTTAAACTTAGTTTCATTTAGTACAGTAATTTTTTTCATTCAGTTTATTTCAAGATCGTTTCATTTTTTTTAGTTTTAATAGCCCTGATTGTTATTATTCAGTATATAAAGTCATATAAGCACGTAAATGCGTGCACACTCACACACACTCACACACACACGCACGCTGTCTTGCTCTAATTTCCACTGCTCCCTGTAGTCAGTAAGTCTCTCCTGTCCCCCCCTCACCCCCGCTCCAGATGTGTTAGAGACGGTTAATGATGCTGAAGCTGAAAAGCTCTCTCCTCTTCTGTCCAGGTAATGGAATCTCAGAATTCCAGACCAGTAAAGGAAATTTACATTAATCTTTCAGTAATACAGGGCTGCTATCACAGCAGCCAAAGGGCACAGAGGTCAGAATGCCCGAGTGAACCATTCCAGGGATGAAATTACTGGAGCATCAAAAGAAGATATTGCATGCATTCAGAAAAGAAATGCTCAAAAGAGAGATTCCTACATCGTGCAGATGTTAAGGTTTATTTACGGTGACATTAATGCATGCCACATGTTAATACTGTATGGACATTAGTCAGGAATATCTAATTTGACACAACTGAAAAGGACACATTGAGAAACCGCTAGGGCACAACTTATTAACATTCAACTGAGGAATTATTTTTGAATGAAGATGAGAGAGAACAGAAACAGGTAATGCAGCAACAAGTTGAACAACATTCAAAAGCACCCTTTTCCAGCTGTATTTCCGACAACTTACACACATGCACCCAAGGCATTCATTTTAGATTCAGTTCATGCCTGTCCTCATAAGATTAAGGTAATGAGGTGCGCATCAGGCTGTAGGCAGTTGAAGATTTGAGTCTGGCTATCAGACAGCTTCCAAAACAGAAGCAATAGCCTGACCTGCTCCAGCTGCAGCTGAGTAACCCCATAGACATCACTCATTTAGAGCTTCAGGAATGAGGACACATCCAGCAATAGTGATGAATGAGGAAAACGTTCAGCCCTCCTAACACCAGAGGCACTTTCATTAACTAGCAGATTATACTGTTATGAAAGACGCTATCCTTTACTCAGGTTATTTTGGTTAACAGAAACCAAAACTAAAAGCAAAAGAAATGCATTTTTGTTATTTAGAGTAAAATGTAAAAACTAAAAATTAGTGCTGTCAAATGATTAATCGCATTCTAAATAAAGGTTTTTGTTTCTGTGCATATTTATTATGTAATAATAATAATTTATTATATATAATGTATTATATATATTTCGAAAATATTTTTTTATATGTATATTAAATATATTTATTTATAATATAAATTAATATCAATACAGACATGTAAATATTTTTTTCTTTATATATACTAGGGCCGAGACTCTTTTTAGCTTTTAGCTAATTAATTAGAGACTTCGTAATTAATTAATCGAAATTAATCGAATTTTAATCGCAAATAAATATTTGACATGAAAACAGTGAGAAGTTTTTTCATATGGATTTTTAGTATACCATTGAATAATGACTGAATACATAGGCTTAAGCAACAAAATATGGTTTATTTTTGTTCAACCAAGTCCAACAGACCAATATTGTGCCATGCGTGATTGAGCCTTATATACCACACACAGCCGTTGTTCACTGACGAGCTGCGCAAAACCATGTTCATTATCAACTCTCTAGATATTAAAAAAATAAAATAAAATTATGAAAATACAAAACATCACTAATACAAAACTGAAATTACACACACACACATATATATATATATATGCGATAGTATCTCAGTGATAAGAAAATGTGAATGAGTGATTGTCATTTTTAACTAAACAAATGGGGAAAAAAGTAGGAAAATGCAAATGAACAAGTCATTATTGAAAAATGGGACAATGCTAAAAAGTTATTTTAATGAGGATTAGTTTACTGCTGCGGGTGTGTGTTCACGGGATGTGTGTGTGTGTGTGTGTGTGGTTGTTCACTTCTCACTGCTGTGTGTGTGCACTTAGATGTGTTAAACGCAGAGCACAAATTCCTAGTATGGGAAACCATACCTGGCCACATGGTCCAATTCCTGTCCTGTCCTTTTAACAATGCATTGTCCCTTTTACAGTAAAAAACATTTTGACATTTAATCTTTTTTATGTAATCTTAGTGGCAACGTATTATAATTCAAATATGTGATCCTACAATAATATGCTAACAAAAACTGTGACAGAATTACAATTTCTTAAAAAGTCTATTTTAATTTTCAATATCGGCCGTTTAATATTGTGATTAAAGGTCTAGGCTTAAGGTCAGGAAGAAGTGCTCTTTTAAGGAAAGACATCACACAGGGTAACCTTATTGATCCATATGGGAAAACTGATGTTAGCATGCAATACAGTTCTAAACCAGTTTGCTGTGTCTTTATTTATTTATTCACAAAAAATGTGAAAACTGCAGTCTGCTGTCCAGGCTTCAGTTCTATATCATCTGGAGAATTTCTTTTGTGCTTTGTAGTTTGGCCAAATAGCATATTTCCCTTGTTCATAAATCCCTTATTGACCCTCTTAAGCCTTAGTGAATCATTTTCTGTCTAAGCCCTTATGAATAACATAAATTCACCTGTTTTGCCAGATAAAAGTAGTGAGGGGCTTATTTCAAACTCATTTTCTATTCAGATAAACTCCAGCCAAGATGAACAGATTCCGCTCTTAAGGACCTTTGTTACTTCTCACTGAACATAAATCATAAATTCCCACTATCCCCATCTAAACCTTTGGTCACCTGCTTTTAAAAACCATACAGCTGCTGAGAAAAGGGAGACGAAAAAGGAGAAGAGGGAGAGAGAGCGAGAGAAGGGAGGAGAAAGTAAAGTAAAGGACAGATGATGGTGGAGGACTTACTGTCCCATTTTTGGAAACACAAATGGGGCATTTCCGACAAAGCTTGAATATCAGCATTACCCATGCCACCCCACTGCTGTCTCACAGGAAATGTGTCCAACTTCACCTATATTTTAACTCTTCTATGTTGAGACCTAAGTGGCTAGGACTGCCACAGGACGTCTGGGATAGTTCAAGGCATTTTCCATGAATAGGTTACAAAATAGGTCCAAAATAGCAGTGGAAGGAGGCGATTAACCTTGTTTAGTTATTTTATAATATATCCGCATGTGACCAATTAACATTATATAAACAGCAAGATTTGAGGGGGGCATTTTCACAAAACTGTTTTCAACTAAAAACTTTATGGATATTAGCCATTCATTGACATGAAAATGGCATTTTATGAGAGTGAAAATGCACATTTTTTTGTAAAATGTTTTTTTTTTAAATGTTTTATCATTCTCTAAAAAATTATTCACTTATTTTAAACATTATTGGTTTTATTATAAAACATTATTATAATTTTTTTATTATTATTTACTACTGATAACTAAATGTAATTAAATTAATTCCCATTATTATTTACTGATGGATACAAAAAAGGTCAAGACATCAAAAAGAACAATGCTTTTTGGAACAATTATATATGCACACAAAACATGTATAATTCAACTTCTATTAAAAAACAAACATATAAATAAAAAAATTAAGTTAGTCAACTAAATTTGTTTATTTAAACATAAATAGATTGCACTTACCTAGAACCTAAACATAAATAGATTGCAGATACTTACCTAATTTTAGAAATTTTAATTTCATTCATATTTGTTTTCAGTGTACAGACCAATTTCACCTTTTTAAAAGCAGATAAAGACATTAAATTAGTTTTACTTTCATCTACTTTTTATACTAGGTCAAGTTCTTTAGTTTAAATTATACTAAATATTTAGTATTACACTAAATATTATTAAATATGACTAAATATTATTAAAAATAATTATTAGTTAAAACATGGCATTTTTGGCTCTAATGTTTAAGTAATGGGATACACATTTGTATGTGAGAACAGTGTTGCTCTCTTCAAGGTCACTGCCTGTGCGTGCTGTGCAGGAGATTGAGTGATTTCCAAGCCAACATACATTCCCTAAATAATCATTTATATTTTCTGCTTGAATGAACCGCTGATAGGGTTTAGCTAAAATATCAACATGAGACAGAGTGGCTATAAAGCTGCAGACTGCTTTATGAGAATACTTGGCCTTTGTGACAGCAGTATGTCCTTCCAAAACTAAAACTGTCCTATGGATAAATTAGGTGAATTTTACACATCTCTAAAAAGTGTCACCTGGCCTAGGTCTTATTTTGACATGTAAAGTTTGAACTCACAAATTAACTTATCTGAGAGGACCTCACTACCAACAGGACCAGCCCAAGACTACAATTTTTATTTATTTCATGCATTCTCAGAGCAAAAGGAGATCAGAACATCACCAAAATGATTTCCAAGTTCATTCGAGTCTGATAGCTGGTGCTCAACAACCCTATTAGACTCTCCAAAGGACATTAAACACATTTGTCACCTGTGGAAGTTCAGTGTTCAGCACCTGTTATCATTTAATCAAAGAGACTGACCTGAAAACTTACGGCCTGGTGCAGATAAATCGATTTGCATCAAAAAAAAAAAGAGTACAGATAGATGATGGATTGAGAGAAGGACACTCTTTCCTGTTTGACCCATTCTGCTGCACACCTTACCAGCACAGCAGACAACGATGACCTTTACCTCAACTGCCCCTACCCTTCCAGTCTAGAAACAAAACAAAAAAGACAAATAAAAGTGGAACAGTATACCTCTGTAACACTACTTACTCCCCTCGAATAGTTGATTTGTGGCAGCCAAGGTAACTAGATCATCCTGCTAGTCAAACATTTACCAAATAGGAAGCGTATGCTGAGTTCCAGGCATCCCGTAACCAGTGTTTTTTCAACCTTCTACTAGTGAAAGCGCACTGGACACCGGCAGTCAAACCCCTGACTTCCCACCCTGTGAACTCGTACTATATCGATGTGCTCCCAGTTAAGAGCTCTGACGTCACATAGCCCACGAAACAACAACGTTTCCTTCAAATAAGCAAGAAAACCACCTTTGGCGATAGAAATTATTGTAAATGAGCATAAGCCCCGTACAGTCCGCCACGCTGGTTTGTTAATAACTAAATATCCCAATATCTGGAGCTCAGGCAGTTTGGCGTGACTTGCCTGGAACACTCTCCTGAAAACTCTCCTCACACCCCACGCAGTTTCTTTTCTTTAATATATATTTTTTATCAGTTTAAAATAATTATTTAAAAAAACATTACAAATTTTAATTATTTTATATTTAATAAAAGTTCTAAAATACCTTTAACTCAAAATAATTAGCCTACCTATTTAATTTTCGAAGAGTCATTATAATAAAATAGAAGTAGGCTAGTAATTTTGTGAAGTAGCCTACCAGATGACTATCCCATTTGAATAATAGGCTAAAGCTTCTGTGTGTACTCAGAAAGAGACCTGGTAAAGAAACAGGCTCTCTCTTAAACTTTTCTAATAATTATTCAGTAAGTGAACGTGAGAATCCATTGGAGCTTTTCATCCTAAAATCCCAATGCTCTCACCTCTTCAATAATTCAATCAAACCATTAAATACACATTTAGAATTGAATTCCCTCTGAAACCACTCACAATAAGGGAAGACTGATATCGATGCTGTAGTATGCAGTGAAGTCTCTCTTTAATTAAGAATAACCAAATCTTCTCTGTGTCATCAGTTTGACAAATAATTGCAACATCATAAGCCTTCATATATCATTTAAGAAACAGGACATGTGGAGAGCCAGAAGACAGAATTTGCACTTAACCAAGCTCTTAAGAAGACCGAAAGGTCAAGTTCTCCCACAAGAATAGCCCTTCACTTTTACTCCATAACTACCCCTTTACTTTTGAAGTGAATCTGACAAGGAGCACAACTGACATTCAACTAAAATAAAAAATTCATATTATACAGCACAGAGAAAGATTATATACTCAGGCATAGTCTATTTCAACACAACGCAACAGATCACTGATACTTGAAAAAATCAAGTAGGCTAGATGCACAGGGAAATTCAAATACGTTGAGACTTCTCAGGAAAGAAACTCTGACCCCCTCTTCATTTATGCATTGTCTATACTTGAATGACCCTTAAAAGGGCGACATTTTTCAGGAGATATAACCTTGGGTCTCAGTGAAGCCATAGAGAGTCCGTCGCAATCAAGCAGTAAATCTAAAAAGAAATTGTGTAGGGTTTCTCAAGTACAGCTTTTCAAAGTCATTTCAAACACTCCTGCTATACTAAGTGGGTCACAAAATTATATGAAAAAAAATCTAAAAGTGTAAAGTAGACCAGATTCATCAGAGAAGAGGCAAAAAGTAAATCTTGAACGCTTTCAATTATCTAAAAAAGAGCTAATTACGCAAAGTTTAAAAGCTGAATGTCAAGTTTATTAGTAATAGTGGAGACTGGGGCTAGTTGTCACACTTTTTCTCCAGTAAACATTTCTCTATTACTGAAAGTCAATTTAAAATTCTTAGCCATATTATTCCTTGAACAGTTTTTTCTTTAGAATAAAAACACAAAACATTTCTGTAATTGATTTTTAACCCTCAAGAGTTACAGAGATAAAGCCCCTGTGATGAGTGGAAGCTGGTTTGAGATAAAAGCAAAGTCAAAATCAAGTGCATGGGTCTAGCAGTTCATTTCGTTTTAATGATCTCGCGTGGCTCTTCAGAAAAGGTAATTGGCTAAAACATGTGGAGGAACTCACCTGCTTGGAAAGTGTTGCTCTGCAGTGTTTAAATGGAAATGCTTGTGGTTGTTCATATACGAGCACACACATTTGAGTTAATACTCAAAAGTGAACACAGATTTCGCTAAATATACAGTGAGGTTCAAAAAGTTGGAATGAAGACTTTCGAAAACTTTATATTAATGCTGACAATGTAAAATGCAAGTAAAAAAACTATGTATTTCATGTGTAAAATTCAAAATATACACTTGCTGGTAAAATAAGTAATTACTGTGATTAAAAAAATAGTAAAAACAATATTGTGAAATATCAGATTTTTATTTGAAATATATTAAAAAACAACACATTTAAAAAAAAAAGTGTAACCTTTTTTATAATCAATTTTGAAAACAGTGAAACTTTCTTTTCTGGATGCTTTTTTCTTTATGAATATAAAGAACAGCATTTGAAATAGAAATATTTGAAAACATCACAATTTCCACACAAACATTAAATAACTGTGGTAATAAGAAATGTTTCTTGAACACCAAATCAGCATGTTAGAATATTAGAATGATTTCTGAAGGATCATGTGACACTAAAGTTGGCTGCTGAAAATTCTGTATTTCCATCACAGGTCACATCACAAATGTCTTAGGCCACTAGTACTGTATATTCAACAACAAAAAATGGTTTTAAGTCAGTTATTTCTATCTTCTGTGGTAGCGTGTCAGTTGGAAATATCAGTTTATATTTCCAAACATTATTTTTGTCATTAATTGTAATAATGCAGTGAGATTACTGTCTGCACAAGTAGTCTGACATCAGCCAGTGCTCCACACAGAGATCTGATCTGATCATCATCAGTCTGTCTGGTATGACGTGAAGTAACAGAACAAACGGAGACAGACTCAATCCAGAAGAACTGTGGCAATGTCTCCAAGATGCTTAAAAAAGAATAGAATAGAATAGAAAAATAAAAACTACCTGGAAAGCTGCAGTACTTGGTATTACAGCTTTTGGTAAAACAGCTTCCGAGGTACACTTGCCCATAGTTTTTCAGGTAGGTTTTTTTGAAGCATCTTGGAAATGTTGCCACAGTTCTTCTGGATTTAGTCTGTCCCTTTTTTGTTGGTGAAAATACTAGAGGCCTAAGACTTTTGCCGAGTACTGTGGATACTTTTAGTTATTGTAAACTAATAATCACAATATTACTATTTTTTTACTCTATTTCTAATCAAGTAAATACAGCCGTGGTGAGCTAAGATTACTTCCAAAAACATTAAAATACCTGAATTATTCCAATCTTTTTGCCAGTATAGTGTAAAAAAATATAATGTATATAGTTTATGAGGTATATGTCTATCTAGTGTAAAAAAAGGAATCCTTAGTCTTTTGAAGAAAGGACTATTATGAGAAAAAAAGCTTTAAATAACATTGCACTCAATTTCAGGCCTCTTTGATTTTCAATTTCTGCAGCTTGCACACCCAGGCTTTCTCACCTTTACTCTATAACACACTCCCACTCTAACACACTCTTCCTTAAGTATTTAAAAAGAATATCCTGTATTTTACTCTTTAACACCTACATTTCAGAACTAGATTATATAGCCAACTTTGAAACTTTGTATTACCGCTCTTATATCACTTTATGAACTGCTTACACTATAGCATTTCTTTTGTAGACTGTATGAATAAAAGCTACCAAATGAATACATGCACTCTCAATTTTACTCATGCATCCTTGATTATAACTGTCATAAATCAAATTAAAATAGTTATGGCCCTGGATGCTGACAGCTGACTACAACATTTTATCTGTGCTATACAATATACACCGATCACTAAACTTTTATAAAAAGCAAAAAGGGAGTGTAGGTGTCGTTTTGTAAATACAGACAGCTACAGTAAAAGGTTTATAGTTGTGTATTTATTGTGAAATAAAAAATGTAAATATATACGAAAAGGAATGTGAAGATCAGAAAATAATCACTACAATTATGTCAGAAAGCTAAATTTGCATTTGTGTTTTAAAGAAAAAATGTCTGTTTATTGAATCTAAAAACATCATGAGTGTATACAATAATAATAATGTGCAATAATAAATATTATACAATACCATTATTGTAAAAAATACATTTTAAAAATGCAGCACTTTCCAACAATAAATGAAACTCTTTTTTCAGAAGGTGGTAACTTTTTAGAGCTTTAGTGAGAATCTAAAAACCTTCAAAAGGGTAATTTCAACATTATTAATTCTCCTTCTAAGTGAAACTGTTTCTTGATGGAGCAGAAGGCAAATTTAAAATCCATAAGTAAACTCTGTGATAAGCCCTGGGAATCTTAGCAGATTGAAGGTTTGCAGTGTCACTCACTTTTTGTCTGATATTTTGCATGGCAAGAGCACATGCATCAGAATCCAGCTTTATATTCATGAAACACATACTCAGAAATCAAAGCCGTAAGTATGCTCTGATGTAGGTGTTATTTTGTTCGTTTCATTTTGCCTGAAGTCCTTCAATCATTTCAATCACCTTTTCTGCAATGGAGGACTCTGTTTTTAAAGTCCTGCAGACGGTTGCCGGCTATTGCCCCCCGGAGCGCCTTGAAGAAGCCAAGGTAATGCGCCATGTTGTGTAGCATGAGTAAAACACGACTGAGCAGCTCGTTGGTCACCAGTAAATGATGAACATATGCTCTCGTATGCTTCTGACAACAGTAACAGCTGCAGCCCTCCACAAGCGGGCGGAAATCATCTTGATACCTGAAAGTCAAACACAGCGTAATGAGGCTAATTGTCACACAAAAAAAGAAAGAATTAAGTATAGAAATATAAAAAGATATAAACATATATCAATAAATATACATTAAATATAGCAGTGAGTAGAGCTGGAATATAAAACTAAAGGTCTATCCAAAACATGTTTTGTTTATTGGTGATATTAGTTTGTGATGTTCTGCAGCTTAAAAAAATTTATTTATATTATTTTTCAATTATTGTCATAGGAGTCATAATATGCACAAAAAATCATTAAAATGTACAAATATATCAATGATTGTTAAGAAACTGTAATATTAATCTGTGTAAAGTTTTGTTATTCAGTATAAAGGCAGTTCATATAGTAGTCTGAAGTATGCAGGACACTTTTATACGGCACTGGTTTGAATCATGGGTGTGTGGGTTGGAAAATCTTTTTGTTTAATATCGTTCATAGCTCCTTTGACCACAAATCTGGTTCTGAATATGCACTCAGAAGCGAGTATGAATTACTAATATAATGCACTTGTTTAACCTCATATCTAAGATGAGGTGATTGAGATTATGAAAGTTGTGCAAGACAGGATTAGATGCATATGAAAGCATTAGTAAGCTTGATTAGTAAGTGAATACACACAGCTATATGAGCGTGAAAGGGTTTGTCCTTGTCCCCCTCCATACATACACACCTTTTATCTTTGAGGTTCATTTCGTAAGGCGTTGAGCTTTCATCTCCATTTGAGTTTAGCTTCTTGACAGCAGGCATCTCTCCGTTAATTTCCAACACTGTTTCAATCATATAAAACATGATTAAACAACTGTCTTACATACACTTGTGCTCAGACTTATAAAATGAATGTTTTGATACAAAACATGTGGGTCACAATTATTAGGACGCCTAGAAATAGTATTTTCCCATTAATATTTATACCTTTTAGCACTAAGACCACAAAATTGTTCAGCCATGACTTCCTGCTTCACAGGAGTATAAATATGATAAAAACAAAGGCCAACGTTCCTTAATCATTCATCACAATGAGGAAAAGCCAAAGAATATAACTCTAAATTGCAGCAAAAGATTGTTGAGCTTCAAAATAGAAATTGGCTGTAAGAAAATAGCTAAACAACATCCTGTTTAGACAGATAGCATCACAGCATCTAACAAACACCAAAAGATTTAAAAGAATAACATAAAATCACATTATGGGTTGTGGTTAGATCTTCCATCAGGACAATGATCCAAAACAAACATTAAAATCTCTTGCCATGTGTTCTCCAACCTCATTCAGAGCTATTATTACAGAAAGTCCTGAAGAAAAAGGAGCCAACGATCGTGGCCAATGTGTCTTGAAGAAAACAATAGAACAAACGCAGTCAAATTAACAGTTTGGAATGTCTTGAAAAAGAAAGAAAGAAACCACTGGTGACATTAGCAATCGACAATGACAAGGTCGTCTGAAAATAACAGCAGCTGAAGACAGACAAATGACCAGCGCTGAGCCTAAAGAGCCTAAAATAAATGTCATTAAAATCCCCAACCTCCAGAAAGCCGGGGTGATGGCCTCAATATGCTGTTCAAATAGTAAGATGCAAACCTCTGATCAGCACCAAAAATAAAAGGGCTAGATTAGAAACTGCAAAAAAGGTGAGCCAGTCAGGTTTTTAAAACACTTTTATGGATATATAAAACTATGATTAACCTTTATTAAAGTAACAAAAGTTTTGAGGAAAAAAAGAACCGCAAATGATCCTAAGCTACAAACTTATCCATATGCATAGTGGATGCATAGCTGCCTCTGGCACAGGTTCACTTATCTTTATTGATGACTTAACGAATCATGGTGGCAGAGCAGAATGAATGCAAAAGTATACAAATAGGTATCTTGGCTACAAATGTTAATCCCACCAGACATATTGGGAAGTGCTTCAAATTGCCTTTCAGTCAAGGGGTTTATCGGAGCAAAGAAATGGATGCTCTTATAGATTGGCCAAGAATAACCTCCAGATTTAGATCTGATTAAACAGGTCTAACTGAACTGAAGAAGAGACTAAAGGCAGAAACACTGCAAAACAAGCAATAGTTCAAAATGGCTGCAGTAAAGGTTTGCAAAGCTTTCCGATCAAAGGTTCAATACGCCAATCATCGCCAACCATTAATTACATGTTTTGCCTCAGTAAACTCCCAACTTGCTGCACATTAATAGTTTAAGTTTTAAGTTAAGTTAAGTTTTAAGTTTAAAAATTAATAGTTAAAGGTCTGAGTGAAAATGCTAATTCATTCTTTGCCACGAGGTGCCACTTTTGGAGCACTAAAAGCTCACAAATGCTGCTTTAAATGAAATCGACCAATCACCGGAGAGGTTTGGAAAAATTAATCATTGAAGGAACAGTTTGGGAGTCACTGAACAAATAAGGTAAAAATAAACGCATATTATAAGAAAATGAAAGTGTTTTTTGACCTTGCATGCAAGTTAACCTGTTGTTTGGGACTCCCAAAACAAAATATGAACCTTTCATAAGCCATAATAAGGACACTCTAAGTTTAAGTATTAGATAGGATAAGGGATGCACAGTAGAATATGGTCTCGCAGAATATGTGTACCAATAAACAGCCAATATGCTAATAACAGTCATGCTAATATGCAACTAGTTAATACTTATTGGTTCCTCTACTAAAGTCTTACCAGCATTTCTTGTACATTTGATACAAGGTAAACTCTCCCAAAAGTTATGCTTCATTTATGCTACTTTAAAGACTAACGGCCCCTCTCCATTAAATATTGCAATGGTAGAATATAAATAGACAATCATATTGTAATAAAAATTCTAAATGCAAATCATGTGGTTTCAAAATGGGGCAGCCCACAGTATACATATAAAATAAATGGGTTACTTAATAAATTAATAGCCTATTGATATGCCTAGAGTTAATCACAAGTGAGGGTATATAATGTTTTTAGTTTTACACCTAAAATTGTGCATGTATAGACTGTACAGGAATAAAACACTGTACACACAAGAGACAAAAAAATAAGTTGAAAGAGAGCACAAAGTGGAGGTTTGGAGAGAGGGTGTGAAAGAGAAGAGAACCTGCAGTGTCAGAAGGCAGTAGATCAGGGTGAAGCTAAAGCCAGTCTCCCTGCAGAGCTCTCTAATTGGATGTGGGATATTTCTTTCTTTCCCAATTCTGCAAGTGCCTGTCCTGAACTCTATTACCATCCTAACACATCGATTAGCTTCTTCTAAGAACAGACTGCTGCACACCAAACAGCCTGAATCAATTATTCATGGATGATAGTGAATTTTTTATATCTTTTCATGTGATCCTGATACTTCGCAGACATACAAAGGGGGCTCTATTCTCACAGAACACGCTTTTGAAAGTAAAAACCAACATTAAAATGTGGGAAACCATAATGAGGTCTGACTTTATACATGTTCCTGCTGAAATTGAAGATGCGAGATGGATTCCCAGGGCTCTGGTTCTGTTCGACGCGAGCCAATTATTTAATTTGACTGGGGCCTGAACAAACACACACTCTCGAAGAAGACTTTATTATTTAAACTCACACTTAATTATCTGAATCAAGCAGCAGAAGCACAGCTCCACTTCCACCAAGCCATGCTGAGAAAAACAGCTCCACATGCTGCTCATTGTTTTAGCTGGCAGCGAACTGGTAGTTGACACTTTAAATACAACTTCACTAATTCATATTATTGTGCTGAACAGTGACGAACAGCTCCTTTATAATCACAAGATGAATCTGAAACAGCCTTCCTTCAAAATGAAAGATTTAGGTCTGGTTTCACAAACATGGCTTACCAGGATTAGGCCATAGTTCAACAAGGATATGCAAGTCATTTTTTTTTTTTAAATGTGCATTAGAATCTGTTATGGTGGCAAATCTATGCCAATAATAAGCGAGCACACCACTGATGCTGGCGCGCGCGATAAATAATTTCCGTGAGAAGAAAACAGATCTACACGCGAAGAAACGGGGTCCGCGAGCTCATTTCAAACTCTTGCACGCTCGATCATTCCTGCTCTCGATCTTCTCTCACCTGCTTGCGTGAACACTGTTATTTTTGTCAGTCGTGGGGAGGGGCTTGCTATTTTAGTTGTAATCTCAAATGTCATTGGTTATTTCCCTTTTCCGGAAGGGAACAAAGCTTTATACATAGGCCTACATACATAGATCTCTCTCTCTCATATATATATATATATATATGTGTGTGTGTATATAATACGAGTATAGTGTGTACTATATGTGTGTATATAGTACGAGTCTATATAATAAAAAGTCTAGTAATAAAGTATCTACTCTATGAACAGTACATTAAATAAAGTCAAAATCAATAAGAAATAAATAAATTAAACAAGCTAATTAAACAATAACTAACATATGGTCCAATGCCATATCTCAAGTCAAGTGAATAAATCATATTATAACAGGCATCCAATACTTACAATATGATGCCTAGCGTTTTAAAAATCTGTTCAGTTATTAAAAGTCGTGTAGTGTAATTCCAGCCTTTACATAAAATGCAATAACTATATGGTAGGGAAGCACGATTTAGGAAAAATGTGCGATTGCGATTATTAAGGTCAAGATTGCGATGCGATATATTAGTGGTTGGATAAGTGATCAAGGAAAATGCACACACAGATTACTAATAACTAAATAAGTCTGTATTTGTCAGCTGAGATACAGTATACAGTGCAATCTAGCAACAACTAATTAAAACTAAATTGTACAAAATTAAACAACAGTAAAATTTTTACATTACTGAATTAAATTACATTAAACTAACATTAAAATAAAATTAAGTCAAAAGTACAGATAAATAAAACAAATACCCATTTTTATATTTTTAGATGTTGTCCCAAATTATTTTAGCAGGATGTAACATATACTTAGTATATTTCTTTTGGTATCTCTTGTCCAGTGTGCTAATAATTTTCTCAAATCCCTCTTTGATAAAAGTGCATTCACACCTGAGGTGACTTATATAGGTGAATATATCTCGCTATTCGCGTGTAGTTGGACGCTTGAACATGTTGAGTTTACGCCGGTTTCACACTGCATGCGTCAGCAGGGCGTAAGCAGCACGTATTTTTCTGGCGCCCATGTTAACAGATGAGAGCTTTCACACAGCGCGTAGCAGGTGCAGAGAAATTACATAAATCAAAGCACATGGCACACAGTGTTCGGAGAACAACGCAACGCTGGAAAATATGACAGAAAGATGCTTGTCTATCCTACTGCAGTACAAGGTGCCAGTATGAAAGCGCAATTGGTGCGCGC
>JAUMHI010000031.1:1807269-1825306 GCA_032359435.1 Enteromius unitaeniatus
TGGGGGAGGGATCTAAGCTTCAGGGATCCAAATTAGAGAGTGGATGTCAACTGGTGATTGACCGAAGAGGGGGGAATTCGAGAGCGTGGTTGAAGTTTGCTGGCCATTTGGCTGAAATGGAGAAAGTACAGCTCAGAGGGAGTTTTACAGATTAAAAAACACACACTTTAATGTTCTGCGAACAGAATAGCATATGCTCTGCAATGGTGGAAAATATATGTGTCTGCAATGAGAAGAACCAGCATTCTGACCAAACTTGCACTGATAAAAATACAAACGTTTTTTATGTTTCTAAATGAAGTGCCTTAGTAATGTTCCGTTTCAATCATGACTCCAGTCTTTAGTGTCACATTATCCTTCAGAAATCATTATAATATGCTGATTTCTTGCTCAAAAAAAAACATTTCTCATCATTACCAACCATTAGAAACCACAATTGTTCTGAGATTTGTTTGGTAAAAATTACAAATGTGTTAAATGTCACTTTGGGACTGTTACGTTGGCCGGCCCAAAAATAAGTAAATTAATTACTAACTCCAAACATATACATTAAAAAAAAAAGCAGGTTCAACACTGTTTTTAGTGTTGATCTAAAAATACATCAAAAACAGTAATATTTAACTTTTTTGTTTAATCTTCAGTAAACATTTATGATTGATGATATTAACTGATAATTGACTTTTTAACCGATTCACTGAACTTATTCACAGAAACAAATCAAACTTAAAAATGATGTAGTAAAAATTGTGAAACTAATCTAACAACATACACTTTAGTCCAAATAAAAAGGTCACTGAAATCACTGTAGTATTTAAAACATTGCTTTATTGTATATCCCCATCATGAATATTCAATTTATCACCCAGACTAAACTCTGGGCATAGTTCACCTGCTGCCACAACCCACGACTTTACCTTCAGGGCTCTTCAGCATCACGTAATCCTCTGGAACGTTCTCATGGCTCTCAGAAGAGATTAGCAGGTGTAAGCAAAGCAGAATCTTTTCCAGGTCTGCCTAGACTCCCACAATTCACCGCATAGACATCAGTCGTTCCCATGCCGGAAAATTAAACATCAAAAGCACCACTAACAAGGCCAATTCCCCCGTACCCTTCAGTCTATTAATGAGCAACATCCACCCCTGCCCACAAATACAATAATGAGACCCACTCAACGGATTAACGAGCAAAAGATTGAGCCAAGTCCAGAGGCTCTGATCAATTAAGCACCCTGATATTTGCATAATTCATATAAGAAGGCAGCATTAACTAGCACACGCTAATTATTGAGTTCGGCTACTTTGAGCAGGATGGTCATGTGACTGCATACCTCTGTTTGGCCAGACGATGGGAACTGTCAGTTAGGATTAGACTGACTCTGTTTTCGTGCTGCTCCCCACCAAGGCAGGTATTATAAGAGGTTCAGTTCGCCAAAAATCCATTACAAAACTGCCTTGGTGATGCTTATTAGGAAAATATTGTCAGTAAATGTTATCAGTAAATGGGTTCAATGAGCTTAGATCACTTCACACACATCTTACGAACAGAAAAATATTAGAAAATTTTTATTTTTACAAGATGTGTGTTATATGTGAGGTTAGTGTGTGCTGGACCTTCTTGTTTGCATACTGACAAGGTTCAAACTAACAAAAAAAATCATAAAAGAATGAATTACAACATAAACTATAGAAATTAATACTGAACATATTTTCTTGTAAAACCACACAGAGCTTATAGCTGTGCAGATGAGTGCAGAGATGGAAGGAACGGAGGGGCCCCTGCTGCTCTGGCAGCTTTTCCATCATAGTGAATGGAACCAATTATAAATCTAAAGCAATTTCTCCACATTATTCAACAGGAACTCAGTGAGCTTAGACTGCCTGCGTGCTCGCCAGCAAGAGTTCAGTTCCAAAGATCGGAAAGAAAACAGGCAGAATGGGGTGGGAAATAAAAATATATAAAAAAAATTAAATAAAACATCATAAAACGCACTTGTGGAAAAATGCTCTGTTGCCTGAGTGAATAGCTGTAAACTGAACTGACACAAAACTGTTGAAGAGCAAACAAAATAGGACATTTAAAGCTGAAAAGTGTCTAAAATGTCTTTTAAAAATGGCTTTGAATGTCAAATGACTAGGTCTCTCAGAGCCAAAGGTCTGGCTTTGGCAGAGGAAGCCCTTGTCAACTGTAAACACCTGCAACATCCATGACCACACAGTTTGCAGACACATCAAAAGCAACACCAACCACATAATAAACAAACCCTAAACTGCGAAACAACACAGTAGCCTTTGGCTTTTGAACATACCACGGTGTCCAAAAGACATAAAGACGAAGAAAACATCTATTTCATGACAAAACAAAACTGCTATGCTAAAGAACAAGTATTTACCGTTTAAAAGTTTGGGGTGAGTAAGATTTTTCATGTGTGAAAGAAATAAATACTTTTATTTAGCAACGCCACATTAAATTAATCAAAAATAGTCCCTTTCACCAAGGCATAGTTCTAGGAAGTTATAGGAACTAGCCGGTCAGGTAGTTCCCCGGGAACTTCCTCGGGTTTTCCTGGTTGCATTGGCACCGCCAACAGGAACTCAGAAGTGATGTAAGCCAATGGAAAGCTATGTCATTGAAACGCTGCATTCAACAACCTAAACAACAAAATGATGGAAGACATTGTGATCGGAGCGGTGTTTTTTTATTTATATACTGGGTTTCGTGATGATGGAAATATGATCTAGACGTATAAGTTATGAGATAAAAAGAGCAAATTGGAGAACTAAGAGACAAAATCTACTACGGCAACTTGCATTTCAACATGTGATCGAGTCTGAGAAAATACAGCAGGTATATGCCGTTAACATTAACCTTATTTTTCTATTTATGGCTTGTAACACTTCAGAATAGTTGCACAAATGTGTTCGGCCAATCAGTGCACACTTATATTCCTACAGAACTGTTTTAGACCCTACTCTGAAGTAGAAGCTCATTTAGTTCCAGTTAAAAAGGAGTTACTAAAACTAAAATTGTTCTTAGTCCCTGCTGTGCGAACACGCAAACATCCGGGTGCTTCCCCAAATAGTTCTAGGAACTAAGGAACGGTTCCTCCGGTGCGAAAGAGGCTAATGACAGCAGAAACATTCATAGCTTAAAATATATAAAAATAGAAAACAAGTTATTTAACATTTGAATTATATCAATACCTTTTATTATTCTATTATTAGAATAAAACAAATTCAGCTTAAGTGAGAACATTAAAAACTTAAAAAACATTTTAAGCATTTAACAAGCTCTTTTAATATCTTATGTTTGAGAGAGAATTATTTATAAAATTTCAATGCCAGAAAGTGGCATACATTCAACACTGGACAGGTAATGAAGACAACTAATAGAGTATGTGTTTGCAGAACCGTTTTTAGAGCATGCGTGCGACTCTGACAGCGAGCTATAGGTCTCTAAAGACGAGTTATCAAGAGAGTGTGAATGGTCTTGTGAGAATGTCTCCATTATTCTGTGCTTGTCAAACGATCCTTAATCTTTGTACAAATATCAGCTTTACACACACTGAGCTGTTTGTCTGCAAACAGTCGCTGCTTACTTACCAGGGTCTGGAGTTCATCAATGATCTCACCGCCTTGCAACAGACACACTGACACAAACAGCAACGTGCCGCTATGTTTGTGCATTTCCCTGATGTCAGAGACAACTCGGGTCCAACACGCGCTTGACATAATACAGTGTCCACAACGACTAGTGAAGTGACACGGTAACACATTACCGAGCACTTCACAAGTTTTAGAGTTTAAGTCAATGCACATATTGCTCTTAAAGGAATAGTTCATTCAAAAATACACTCAGGTCATCCAAGAGGAGCTTGTTTTTTCATCAGAACATATTTGGAGAAATTTTGCTAGACCAACAACGAATCATGCAGTGAATGGGTGCCATCAGAATGAGAGTTCAATCAGGTGATAAAAACACCACAATAACCTACAAATAATTCACACAAATCCAGCCCATTGAGCATTGTCTTGTGAAGCAAACAGCTGTATGTTCGCAATTAACTTTTTATTAAGTGGGGTTTTCTCAAAAAAAAAAATTGTCTCAACTGAATCAAGAGAGAAATATGCACAGATTTACAAGTTAAAACAGTTCTAAACATACATTTATGTGTATGTTTATGTTAGAGGAGACAACAGGGAAAGCATTTTGATGGGTTCAAACACGAACCTTTTCACTTCACAGGTCTTTAACTGTGGAGTGGAGTTGTGTGAATCATGCTGATGTTTTTATCAGCCGTTTTCATTCGGATTCTGACGGCACCCATTCACTTCAAACGCTTAACTGGTAATCAAACAATGTAATGTAAATTACTCCAAAATCTGCAACAAACTCATTGGACAGCCTGAGGGGGAGTAAACTTTCAGCTAATTTGCCTATTTGGGTGAACTGTCCCTTTAATAATTAGGGTTTTCCAAGAAAACAAGAGGAACCACACATGAGAAAGTGAAAAAGTCAACCAGCCACCTGGACATCCAGGTGTTATCAAGTGCCTAATGAAACGGAGAAAGCTCTGAAACTGAATTACCTCGACCAGGTGCGAACCCAACAGCGACTTTATACTTTAGAGACGATTATTCTTCACTGCGAGCTAAAAATTGCCTCTTGACAGCTGCTGTGCTTTTGAGCTTTGGCTAATTCAGAGCACATTTGGAAATAGCAGACTGACACGCCGTGCATTCCACTATGAGAAGATAATCCTGATTGGTGAGCATCTTTTACCGGCACGCACACACAAACCCGCAGATTGTTGCCTCCAGGCTGTTATGACTGCATGAACATACCCGCTGAAACAGACATGAAAGCCAACCTGGAGGAGTTTTTTATTATACAGCCTTCTTCTGCAAATTAACAGTAAAAGTTACACCCTTTAAGAAAACAATAAGCTGGTCCAAAAACCTCTGCGGCAACAAAAAACCTCCACATCCAAAAAGACTAATCAGCTCTCATTTGGTCACACACACTAGAAATGAGTTCATAATGCTGACGCCTACAGCCCCGTTGCCTATTTTTCTATGAAAACAAGAGCGTTTAAAGACATATGTCACATCCCTGACATCTCTACCACGCTGATACCCGATAAGCCTCGTCCCTCCCATCTATATCCTTTATCAACCTTTCCAAATCCCCAGACGGGCCTCTCTGGCTCAGCTATGGGATACCTGTTACACTGAAAGAATGCGGAGCAGTGAGGGCATGTCATCTGAAATCTGTGCATCCATCTGTGCATAGCTAATAGGCCTTCCCAGCATTATAACCAAATAAGGTCAGAGCACTATGAAAGCCAACAAGATAATCAGACTGGAATCAATTATGGAACAACTTTGATCCACCCGACCACCAATCATCTTGAGCAAAAACCAGCTACCACAGTTTTTCCACAAATTGAATTCTTGGCATTTGAGCAGAGCGATCTGGCTTGCAAGAATCTATCAACTAGTTTGAAACAAACGCAAGGTCAGCCAGCATTCCTCCCAGTTGGCCTGTTTTCTTTCTTTTTGGAGAACAATGCAGCACCTGGGTGATAACATCTCGGGGCCCTAATACGCTACATTGGCAGGTTTGTAACCTGTTATGACTTTATAATAAGCATGCAGGTCTGTAAGAACATTTTACAAGTCAAATGTCAGAAATCAAATCATTAGGTGTGGCTTTGGTACAAAACGCGTTGATTTTTTTAAATAATAACAACTAAATCATTAGACTACAATAAAACATGTATTACGAATGGTTTATTTTTATATTCATTCACTGCTATGCATTAATTTATCCATCATATTATGTTGTTTTGCAATCTAAATAGCCACAAATGTATTTTTTTCTAACAGTTAGCTTTGTCTAACACACAAACCGATGACTGATTAGTAAAAAACATTTAATATCTATAAAAATGTCTATTTCAGACCTAATGAGGTGAAACTAGATGCCAATAAAAGCAAATATTTTACATAACGCTTCTTTGTAATTGTTTACAAACAAACAGGCATAATTTCCTGATGACTAACAATTATCAGCATTTGACCAATTTGATTTATCAACATCAGAATGATGTTAATAGAATGACAAAATATATAATCACACATCATTTATTCAAGTGTAAAGTTGTGTTGAGCATAGTCAACTAGCTGAAAGAGGCCTGTTAAACCATGCACAAGTTTTCATGCATTCTTCTAAGAGACTTTAAAACACATTTGTAGACACTCTGGCAGTGATACGTTGATACACACATACTATAAATCTCATAAATGCAGACGTATTTTAATGATGCCTATGATTAGCATTAGGGGACAAATGAACATCACAGCCGCAGCCAACGCGCGCTGAACGTTAGCTGTCTTTTAATTAAACACAGTCACAAACACTAAATACTTTTTAAAAGAAGAAACAACAACAAAGGTAACCTCGGAGAGCCGGTAGTCTATTACAGCAATCTGATAAGAGACCGTCGAAACAAAATAGCTAGTTAGCTAACACCCGCATCTTTCCACAAAAAAAAAAAATATATATATAGGCATCTTTCCGAGATTAACAACACGCGATCATTTCTACAGGGTGAATATTGGCAAAAGTGCAGGAAACACTACGAAAGGTGAAGGAAACTCGAATAAGCTATTAGAATAGCATGGTGGGGTTCCTAAAAACAAGAGATGTTTTGGGGGGAGGAGAGAGACTTACCAAAAACGTGCAGTAGTTTGGAGTTGAATCCACTAGTTTTTCGACTTTTCCCAATGTTTCTCGTTGTTTAATCCAAGAAAACTGCAATTCCTCTCCTTGTTTCCCCCGCAAACCGCCACCGCTCCAGTAATTCACTGCTGCAGCAGCACCGACATTTTCTTCGGCTCCCCAACTTCTTGCATTGAAAGGACGTTTTTGGATGACTGGGTCCTGGAACAATTCTCCCTTTTGCGAGGAACTTCTCGGGTCCTCCCACTTCCCAAGAAGGAGGAGGGATCTGAACAATAAAGATTCCTTCCCGAATCTGAGCGGTGTTCACGCTTGTCCCGACTGAAGAAATAGGGCTTTATAGCTGGAGTTGGAAAGTTCGTGACGAAAACTTTGCGTTATCTTCCCGCGAAACCCGAACGTTCTTAAAGTGACGTGCGCTGGATACGGAGCCCCTCCCCCCCCCGCCGCCTCTCTGTTCTCCCTGGTTTGGTATGCGCTGGTCCCCGCAGGGCTTGCATTGACCCCCGTCTATTGAAGCGACAGTCCCGCAGGCGCAGCTGTGCCGTGTTGTGCGGGATAACCTCACCGTGAGGACCCCCGCATATGTCTCTCAGATGCCATTCATAACCCAAAATTCTGGCAAACATCATGCCATTATAGACAAGGCACTACAGGACCTCCCAGCATTTACCTGAACGGCTATTCCAGCGTGAAAAACTATGTTTTAGTAGGCCTATTTCTTAAAAACTAAAAAAATCAGTCATATTTAATTATATTAGATACATTTTTTAAATGACATCTGTTTTCATGACTACTTTTTAAACTTTTAAACTTTTTATTTTAAGCTACTAGTAACTATTCAAATGGTACTTCTTGCTGTACTAATGCTACTTCCTATTGGTTTCCTGAACTACTTCCTATGTTTCCTACTGTACTAATACCACTTGTCATTACATATATAAACAAACAATAGAAAACATCCTATTACTTGTACAAGAAAACTAGAAAGGGAAGGGTAGTATTTGCTTTATAATATATATTTATGTATTGTTAATATATATATTTTTCTTCAATCGATAAGAGACACCATTGGAATAAGTATACAATGCATGTGTTTTTAAAAATAAATCAGATTATTTGAGTTACCTTTTCAATTTTTCCACTTCAAAATTTCATGTTTAATTCAGTGTGTCACTTTGTGAGACTTATTAGCAATTTCTGTTAGAAAATAGTCACATTTTATATGAGGTGACTTTAACTACTATGAATTTACAAAAAAAAAATAAGTACAGTGTACTTATTGTGTTCATATTGTATTTTCAAGACACTTTTGCTGCTTGAGGTGGGATATGGGTAAGATTAAAGACGGGTTTGGTGGTGTGGGTAGGTTTAAGGGTGGGTTAAGGTTTAAGGGATGGATCAATAGTGTTTAAATTAAAAATAACAAAAAATAATTTAAGATGTAATTGCATATACAGAAGGTTTTTTATTTTTATTTATTTTTAAGTACAATGTAAAACATGTATGTATACACAATAAGTGCCATAAGTGCAATAAGTATGATTAATTTAATAGTTAAGTAGTTAAATAGTATAAGGCCACCTCATATAAACTGGGAATGAAGATAGTTTCAAAGTCAATCCTACACAAATCTTTTTTTAGTGTACTTTGTGATTGTAACTAAAAAAGATACTGCTGAATGGTTAACTAGTCATTTTAATATTAAAAATAGATACTAGTAAGTTAAAAATACTAAATACCTAGTGTTTGCGTGTCACCTGTTACTCCTCAGGTGAAAGTAAACGTCTTTGAGTCTGTTATATGGCGATGTGTGTGGTTGGTCTTGCCTGGTTTTTGCATGCCATGTCAGAGCCACATGTTTTTCTTTTTGGTTTGCTTGGCATGAGAGCTGATGTTATAGCAGAGGATGAATTAGACTTCCATGCTTATTAGCTGTGCAGGCTCTCTGCCCATGTGGACACAGCTGCAGTTGACACACCAACAATCAGACCCTCTCCAATTTACACACACACTCTGCTGGCATGCAAACATGCTGTAATTGCTCCAGTAATTAGAGGAACCTCAATACTGCTCATTGTTCTAATCATGTCATCAGTCTTAGCATGCAGGTGGGTCTAAGCTATTAGCACTTAAAAAATTATATTATAACGGACTGTAACATCCTCTGCCATAACACCCAGGAAATCTTTTTGAGGAGTTCAAAATTCCAGTAATTTGTTCCAGTTTTAGCTTCAGTCATCCCTTCATTAAAAATGATTAAAAACTGATGTTTCATGTACAGTTATGAGAAGTTGGATTTTGGACCGATGAGATGCCACGGTGGGCGGGGTTACAGTGTCTGCAGAAACTGAAATCAAATAGTGTAGTATAGCAATAGTAACTCCAAGATCATGGGTTTTATTTCAAGATAATGTACAGGCTGATAAAATACAAAAATATATATGTATATAATTTATTAGAAATGAAGTATCTGGATGAATATATATATATATATATATATATATATTAGTGAAGTCAAATGATTAATCGTGATTATTCGCATCCAAAATAACAGTTGTTGTATATATGCGTGTATTTATTACAGTATATAATAAATGCACACACATACAGTATATATATATATATATATAAAAATATATATATATATATATATATATATGTGTAATATATAAACAAACATTTTTCTTAAACAGATATATGTATTTGATATAGTATGATATATATATGTTGATATATGATATAGTATTTATACATATACATAAAAAAAAAAACGCCGTAAAAACACTGTAAACAAAATCTTATATTTTGGATGTGATTAATCGCAAATAATACAGTGTTGGGGAAAGTTACTTTTAAAAGTAATGCATTACTAATTACGTTACTTTTTATGGAAAGTAATGCATTACATAACTTTTGCGTTACTTTTTAAATATGGCAGAGCTTGAGTGTTTGTTTTTAATATAAGAAGTTCTATTTATAGTAAATAAAGTGTCACAAAAAGTACAGTACAGTAGATACAGTAGAATACAGGAGAGGAAAGTTCAATACTCTTCAGCAATAAAAAAACCCACTAAAGCACAGTAGTTTTTGAAGTCATTTTTGCTTGTAAGTGTGGTTGAACAGGATCATTAAAGGTCATCAACAAATACATTGGTTAATAAAATGGGATTAGATACATTTGTGTAATTTAATGATTGCAGGTTTGCGTCATATTCGATATGAGTTTATTTTAATTCATTTGAATGAAAACTGAATCTGTTTTTTGAGAGTGAGATGAACTAATGCACAGTCACAGTCTAGAACTACTCTTTATTCACACACCGCACACAGAGCCCCTGTATTTCTGATTTCTCCCAACATGTCAGGAGACTTGTCAGTCAATAAATAAGAAAACAAAGTAACTGAGTTATATTACTCTAAAATTAAAAAGTATTGCGTTACTTTACTAGTTACTTGGAAAAAGTAATATTATTACATAACTTACAATACTTGTAATGCATACCCCCCAACAGTCTATATATATACCACACACATTCAGATATGAATCAATCAAAAGCTCAAATTATTAGGTATCATTACTGTATAATAAAATTTGGTGTGTAATGATGACAAGTTTGACTTGTTGCCCTGTTTTCTAATTAGACTGGTCTCAGGTTACTTCATAGGAGATATCCGATGTCATATGTAATCTGTGATAATGTATAATTAGTTTGCTGTTTTTACACAACAACTGAGAGGCAGCATTAATAAGGAATGGCTGTGGCTTGTCTTTTGTGGTTTTTGTGAAGTTTATAGGTGATGTACACGGTTTAGCTCTCTGACGATAGAGTTACGGATGTTTGGAAGTGTGTATGTTATGCTGCAATTTATGGTTCACGTTTGGCATGTGCAGCTTCATTTGGCACCGTCGCAGTGCAAATAAATGTGGGTGCATCTGTGGTCTGAGGTTGCATATGCAAAGGATTACATCATTTGTATATGCTGCTGTGTACACAAATCCTATGTATTTCTTAGTCATATGTAATGTTTTTTTTTCCTGTATTACCAATATAAATGATAATAGTACGTTGCTTATTTTTTAAAGAAATAGTTCACCTAAAAAATTTTATTGTGTTGAAATTTTCTTCACCAATGCCATCAAATGTGTGGATGTGGATTTTTTCCATTTATTAAAATAAAATAAAATTTAACTTCTCTTACATACCAATGGATCGTCTGCAGGGAATCCGTCAGAATGAGAGTCCAAACAGATAATAAAAACACCACAACAATCCACACAACTCTAGTCCATTAGTTAATGTCTTGTGTAGTGAATATCTGTGTGTGTGTGTAAGACACAAAACACATCATTAGTCTTTTTAAATTTAAAATGTCATATCTGGCCAAAATATGAGTCATAATTCAATAACACATCCTTCAGTGGAAAAAGTTCATCCCCTGTAATCATCTCACACCAAAATCCTCAAAGAACAGTCTTTTTTCACTCGTAAACAATATTGAATCTGTGAATATATCTGATCTACTGGTTCAGATGAGACAACTTTGTCACTGGAGAAAGTGAAAAAGTATTTTATATTAATCAACAGTTTGAGGTTAAAGCATTTTAATAATGCATTTGTTTATTACAAACAAACCGCTTTTGGTTCACTGGTGTTGTGTGGATTATTGTGATCTCTGACGGCACTCATTCACTGCGATATAAGGATACATTTATCTAAATCCGTTCCAAAGTAAAAAAACATTAATCTAAATCTTGATTGGCCTAAAGATGTGGACATTTTAACCAAATAAAATTGTTTGGAGGTCAAACTTTTCCTTTACTTTCACTGTAATATTAATGTTTTTTGTTATCCCAAAGAGAGAGAGAGAGAGAGAGAGAGAGGTACAGGAAGGATTTCAAGTCCTGGATGCCATTTTCCCTCATTGCCCTGTGCACCATAGGCTGAATTAGGCACAGACAAAAGCCTTTGTGGCCCAGCCATGAAAGGGCCATTAACCATGCTGCTATTTCAGAGGCCAAGCCTGCAGGGGAGCTGCCTCCCAGAATGCCTCTGGCCCAGCATGCATTACTCCCAGCATGCATTGCTCTCTCACTCACCAGTACCTCCATCAACTTCACAACTTCATAATAAAGACCAACAGATTGATATGTAGATGACTGAGGTGATTATAGAGGATGCGTTTAAATAGCAGGGCTCTTGTGGCCTAAGGCTTTTCACACTCGTTGCTTAAAGTTCTGCTATGTAAGACGATTTTGTCTAATAAATGTGTGTGTCTTGTATTTGTGTAGTTGTGGAACAGCACTTGCAGTGAGGCGAGTCTGAAAGTATTTAATTGTGTGTGTTTGTGAAGTGTGCATGTGTGTACACGTGTGCCTTTGGAGGAATGCTAAGAGGGTCTAACCTTATTACTCGACACGGGTGCCATGACAACGACCCCCAGGCACCATGTCTACCGCTGACCTTAGCAGCTGTGTCATTTCCTCAGTGTGACAAAACTAAGAATGGGTTGCTCACAGTGTCTAGTACACTTAGTGCTTAAACAACACTCTTTACTGGTGCATTTAAACTCTTGCCGTAAACACTTACATACTTAATCTTTATAGCAATTATTTAAGCTTTATAGTTCTAATCCTAATTATATTTACAGTCCTTGGTTTCTTTACAACATTTATGATTATTATAATTATAGATATCATCCTTTGTGTGAACGTACCATGAAAACAATTATTTAAACTTATTGTACAAATGTTCTTGCATGCACACTACTAAAACATATAAATCACAATCCTCTCAGCAAAACATTTCACGAAGCCCCATTTCATGCTGATACGTACACAGTACGGCCTGCGCAAAGCTCTGTGATCCTGTGCCCTGGCCTCTGTGACTCTTCATTTCCTGCTGTATTATTGCTGTTATTATTTTTCTGGATGGGAGAGTTTATGTGTGTGTGCGCGATATGCTTTTATTGTTATTATTCCTTGTGTCGTCAAAACTGGGGCGTGCATTGCCGTGGCGCGGTTGGATTGGATCGGCCTGTTAACTTGCTCCAGATGCGGCTGACTGCAGTAATTGGACCTGGAGCCGTTCAAATCCCAGTGTCGCTCCACTAGACTCGAAGAAGAGGAATGGGGGGAGCATTTTGGAATAACCCTGACCTGGTCTGGCCTGGACTTAACCTGGTTTTAATGACCTCTGGATTTTTTTTTTTACGGAAAGGTGTTGTTTTCATTTGCAGCCTGGTTGCAAAAAATAATGATGCAGTTTTAGCTTTTTTATGTTGCGTTCATCAAGTGGTACGCATTTTTTATTGTGTCTCCTACTGTGTTTTTATGGGTTATTTTTTATTATGAGCAATAAGGCCTTCATTTTTATACAAGAAATCGTTAAAAATAACACTTTAAAACTTCAAAAACATTTTCTTGGCAACTAACTGAGATAAGAATAAAAATAAAAGTAGCACTAAATTGACATTAAACAAACACATAAAAATGACAAAAGCACATTAAACTTAAAAAAAAATGAAAACGTGAAAACATTTTAAAGAATGAAAAAATATGAAAAATACACAAATACATAAACAAACAACAAACAAAGAGGATTAAAAACACATCTTGATTTAAATAAAAATAATAATTTGGGACTCTGTTGACATTCATTATACAGACAAAACCAGCAACATTCTTCAGAATTTCTTTTGTGTTTGACAGAAGATCAAACCATTTTGGAACAACATGAGGGTCAGCAAATGACGGCGTTATTTTCATTTTTAGGTGAACTATCCCTCATTCTATATTTAATAATCAATACTAATAAAGAAGAAATAACCTATCTTTGAACAATGAAGGAAGTGTGGAGGGGCTGTGATAGGAGAATAATGTTTATCCCTTGATGGAAGAAGTCTGGTTTCCAGGTTGGCTGTCTGGGGAGGGTGCAGTCTAGAAGATTTAAGGTGGACTGCAGAAGGCATTAGAGGAGAGCAAAGACGACATATGCTGGAGATTTAAGGTGTCTTCTACCCTTTTCCACTGACACACCTGGTTTTATCGTCCACATTCCCTGCCTCCTACACAGAGCTCTCTATCTTGATTCCTGTCTCTCCTGTGCCGCCCCTCCCTGTCTTACCCTCACTCTTTCTCCATTCCTCCCCCCATCACACTTCCTGGACCCTGGGCTTGCCAGACGGTCATAATTAACGAGGAAAACGATAGTCCCCACGGTCCTCTGGTTCTCCACTACACCGACGGTCCCCTCCCAGTATGTGTGTCCTCCTCGGTGAATAAATGTAGCCTTGTGTCTGTGTGTATAGTTGTGTACCTGAGCGAGTGTGTGCGCAGACCTCTGTAAATCTACCTCTCTTCGTACGTGTATGTGTACCTCTAACTCTTGGACTAGGTTTCTTTTTTACTCAATGCCTCTTTATGTTCAGTGTCAGCAATGGAGCATGATCTCACCCGCTACAAATAACAGGCTCGGAAAATGACTTCTCACAGAGCCTCACACACAACCTGGGAGCAACAGCTCACACGCAAGCAAAATTACCTTCTTGACAAAGCATTCAATCTAAGTGGCGGCCATATGCACCCAGGGAGCTCGCAGACGGTTTATTTTATAAATGTACACAAGGGGTGCTTTGGCTTGTAATGGAATATGCACAAGTGAGTGTTTCAATGTTGTTTTTCAGAGATGGAGTTACAGTTTGTAGGTAATCTGCATATTTAGAGTCTGTTTTGAATATGTATGAATTGTGAATGTTCCTTTGTGTTGAGATATTTAAGTCTTGGCACAGAACTCAGTGAAATGCCATCATAATAACATCTGAGCACGACTTCCCGAGGCCCTGCATTGTAGAACAGTCTGACCATTCCAGAGCAACTTGACTGATAAGAGCCCCTCTGATCTCTATCTGTCACTTATAGCCAGAGGCAGGGTTACACAGAACAGCACAAAGTCACCAACATAAATAAACACATGGAAACTAAATCCCATTTCTCTTACATTCCCTCTTTATGACTTTCACTCTGTTTTTTTCTTTGCGCACACTTGCGCTAAAAGCGTTTAATGAACATACAGAGACTATTAGTGACTGGCAGAATAGCCTAAAACACTTCCTAGAAAAACATTTTGACTGATTACATTGTCACTGGAATTATTTGTTTCTCATCAATTCTCTTAACTTGTGAGGTCCCACAGGGCTCAGTCTTAGTACCAATTTAGTTTTGCTATCCACACAGCCCTTTTTCGACCATATCACAGATAATGACAATATCTTTGTTTGCTATCATTCTCACTGATTATGTTTACATTTACAATGGTAATTTTGCTGGATTTTTTCCCTAAGTAAAGCTCTTACAATAACATTCACATGATCTTATGCTGCCAATTACCATACTGTGTTTTGTCAAATAGCAGCATTAGCAGTGAGATCTGAACAAATCTGATCAGTTAGTCTTTTTTAATACCTAGTATAAGTAATGTGAATCATAAGTAATTTCATGTTTTTAGTTCCCGAACAATCCATTAATGTTTCATTTTTTTATTTATTTGGCATACATTATAGGATAGATCGTCGATTCATCAATAATAAACACATTTATATAATTCTTTCAAAACCTGTGTGTATGCAACAATTCTAAACAAACAAAACATTTGATTCACTAAATATAACTAACTCATATGCGTCATTCATCCATGATTAGGACTACCTTGCATGGGCCGCACAAACATAAGTTAAATTCAATATGAAACAGCTTATGCAACACATCTTGTTGATTTTATACTGACTTTACAAAAGGCACAGTTAGATAATACATTTCTTCTTGGAGAGACAGAAAGAGCGAAAGAGAGAGAGATCAGAGGGACAGAAAGGAAGTGAGAGAAAAAGAGAGGGGTGTGTAATATGATGTAAACAGTGATGTAAATATTGTGTTGTGCTCTAGTAACAGCTCCTTTCTGAAGGCTGAGCAACAGACCGCTCAACTGTTTATTTTCCTTCCAGACGGACGAGTTCTTATCAAATAAGCAGTTAGAGAGTTACAATGCGCTGTTCTGCCCCTGACTCTAACTCAGTGTCACAAATCAATGCTGCTTCCCAAAACCACACAGAAGCCCATACAGACAAACAAACACAGACACACTCACACACACGCTACCTATTCTAGTACAACAGAGCGCAAGTGTCAAGCATTACGTCACTTACATGACTGTTTAAACAGTTGCTTAAATGAAAATAACATTTTGAATGTACAAATGTACACTTTATTTATACATCGTTAAATTCAAATTTGATCATTAAATTGAACCCAGCTACACACAGAAATTACATTGAATTAAATCAGCTTACATGATATATGACTTAAATGAAAATAACATTTGAATATACAAAATTATACTTAATTGTGCAAAACATTACATTAATTGAGGGTAAAATAGAGAAATGGGAAATGATTTGTTGTTTCACCAAAGGTAATTTATTATATAAATGTATAATAAATAAATATATAATGTTCCTGGGAGAACCTCATATATTTGTCACAAAAAAAGTCTATAAAACTGGGTCCAATGTACTGTTAACATGGAATTTTTCATGAATTATGTTTTATGTTTTTTTTTGTGTTGGTTGAAGGAAATGTCTGTACACTCAACAGAAAATGTCATAGCAGAAAAGTAACAGTAACTTTTGTGTTTTCTATACATTTTTCTCAGTGTATGGAAACATATTCTTGGTAATTCTTTATTAAAATCCCACAGTTCATCTGTATTTGAATTCAGATCAAATGAAATGTTTTATCTCACAGTTCAAGTTCATAAGTTCTACTGGTGCACAAATTCAGATGCCACACATATCCTTTAATAGTGAGTAATTTGTCATTTTTAATATGTCCCAGTGTATATTTATCCATATTTGTCTCCTAATTAAGATACAAGGATTACTGAACAGAACGTTTAAAAAATTACACGAGTGACCCAGAACTCTGTAACTCAACCATCATGTTCCTCACACACACTGTGGTTCATCAAATCCTCTTCCAAACACACACACACTCTCTGTTGAGGATATGCGTCAGCGCTGTCACAGTGTGACACATATCAGGCCTTTTCCATGTAACCACTGCAATCAGTGTAGAAATAACAGTATGATAAGGGATGAGAGTTTGGAGGAGGTATTTATGAGCCTATCAGGGGAGCCGGCTAGAGTTTGATCTATGGGCTACAAAGTTAAAAGGGAGAGTTTTGGACTCCTTTGCACCATTACTCCCCCCCTCCTCTGGCTTTTCTGATATGGGTCCTAATCAGAAACACCTGGCACACAGTTTTCCTCCTTAAAGGCTTGTAAAGGCACACACACACATCGTAACAGCTTTTTTCAGTCACAGTAAAGCAATAACTTCTATATTTTAAATGTCATGAAGTGCATCAAACCGACTCAAATCTTTCCAGTAAGTTTTTTGCTTGCAATAAAGAGACTGTAGCGTAGATGTACATTAATCAGATATCGTTTTTTATATATATATTTAATGGGGTTGTGTTACTGTTCTCATGTTCAATCAATATTTAATGCACATCTATTTATTTTGGTAACTAGCAATTACATAAGGAGTTAATGTACAAGCTTTGTTGAAAAATATAACCCTACTCCTTTGTTTTGTGATAATGATCATTTGACTGTTATCCCCTACTTAATATTTTTATATTAAGTTTGATTGCAAATCAACAGGACATTTTAATCAAGGTTAAAAATTTACATGAAGATAAAAAAGATCTGTTACACGACATGCCTGTGTTTGTATAATCATGTGTTCAGTGTGTGTATGTGTATTAACATACACACACTAAGTTGTGAGAATAAATAAACATGCCTCACGTGGCCATATTATCTCAGAAAAGACAAACAGTTTTTTTTTTCCAGCGGGTTGATTCATACTACAACTCACTACGACCCACCACAGCAATACCCCCCCAATCATATCCACACATGGCTCCAATAAGAAAAGTTATTTTTAGCAGTTTGCAATTTATTTCAGAATCTGATTACGGGTTTTGCATCTGATAGGCGCTCTGGATTTATTTGGATGGAACGTGTATCCATAAACACAAAGCAACAACTTTATGGACTAACACTGTTTACTCAAACACCTCGTCTTCCAAACTGGCCTTCTGTGAGCGTGTGTTGGTTTATGTGTGTATGCATGAGTATGGTCGTGTTGCTTTTTTACTGTGGAAGCAAGATTGCCGTCATGTCCACAACAGCCCTGTGATTGCGAATGTTTCAAAATGGCGAGCGAGCAAGGCA
>JAUMHI010000031.1:1839163-1865457 GCA_032359435.1 Enteromius unitaeniatus
AATACCCTGGTGTAGGCCAGAAACGGCGCGAAAACGCCGGGGTACGTGGGTCAAAAGTGTCCGGGTGGAAACTAGTATTCGGGGGAAGGTTCCCGCTGCTGCCCGTTGGAGAGGGCCACAGAGGCGCGATCCGTGACATCTACATTGATGTTACTTTATGGATTTGATTCAATAAAATGTAAACTCTCAGTAGCCATCAGTCTATTTGTTTAGGATTCAGACTACATAAGCTGCATTTTGCATAAATGTTTCATTCACTAAAATGAAGCACATCATATGAGTCATCTGTTCTTGAATCACACTATACTGGTCTCACTGTATGCTTTTGATTTATAAGAGTAATTTGCTCATGAATCGCTCTAAAATGGTTTTACTCACTAAAAAGAACCAGTTTATGAGAATCATTTACTTGTGAATCACATTACAGTGATCTTGCTGTGTGTTTCTCATTTACCAAACAGAACTTGTTCATGTAAGTCATTTGCTCATAAACCACAATTTTCTGGTTTTGCTGCGCAATTTTGATTAACGAAAAGAGCCTGTTCATAAGAGTCGTTTGCTTGTGACTCACACTATACTTGTCTCACTGCATGTTTTTATGATTCTCTTAAAAGAAAGATTGTTGGAAGACTGGTACAAGATTGCTTGGAAAATTCATATTAGCTTTCCAAATGCATACATCAGATGAAATAGTCACAGCAAATGCATTTACTAAACTAGTATGAATGAAAATTTAGGAGAAGATATGTGTGGTCCACAATCACACGGTCGGCATAAGATACGCATTTTACTTTTTGAAGCGCGTGCGTATCTGACAGACTAATATGCGGAGGATGGTAATTGCCTCTTTACGGCGCTCCTACAGAAAATGATTTGTTGAAATACAAGACACTGCCATTCATTCTGAGGGGTAATTTACTGCTGGAATCAGACTTGTTATTTCGAGAGAAAAAAAATTGAAATCAGAGGATAAAACTACTGTTTGTATTAGCATACGAGTGTGTATTTGCATAAAGCACATGTGTTCATGTATATTCAAAAATCTATTATAGAAGGTACATATAAAATTGCTAACAGCTAATTTATAGTTAAACTGCAAAACTTCTCCAAGTATGGCTTAAAAAAGTTCCAGTAGTTTAGGAAATCTTAAAAGGATGCTGGGAGAGCAAACAAAAGCAGCGTGTTCCTCTCACAGCACTGACTTTAATGTAGTTTAAAGCTGCGCTGTTGCTATGGATACAAGAATAAAGCCTTACGTGAGACAGATACTCAACCCAAGAGAATCAACACTTTCTCACTTATTTCTCAAGCAACTCTTCACAACAAGAAGCTATGTATAAATCATAATAAGCTAGATTTGCACGCCACATAAACATCATGATGCATTATTGCATAAATCATGAATCAGATGCTTTGTGTCCTCTTGCTTCACGGAGAAGAAACAGGAGAGACACAGTAAATCTTTACTCAATGTGACAAAGCCATACAGGTTATGATTCAGTTTGACCCTCGGGCGATCTACAGCTCCGAATGCACAGAAGAGACGTGGCTGGGGGAAATGGCTTGTCAGGCTTGTTCCTCATTCCGTATGGAACAGGAAGGAGGTGTGAAAAATCCAAAGCTCTTGGTTTTTTGTCAGTTCATCAAAGCAACCATCGTTCTCAGTGGTCCAGATATGAAGCTCTCTTTTCTGCATCACGTGACCAGCTGCCATAGAAACAACCACACTGAGCAAACTGCAATCTGTTCTTAATGAGAGATCTGCTTTTTCGGCCCATCTACAATCAATGGAGTTGTGGCTGCATCTGGTTTTGTAAATGCAAATCTAGGTTGGAGTTTCTCAGGTATATGTCAATGAGGTCTGCAAAGTAGTATATCCTTCTCACTTAGCATTAATTTCTTTAATGCTAAGATTTTTTATTTTTTGAAAGAAGTTTCTTATCTTTACCATTATTTAATATAAAATACATTATAAAGAGTAAAACTTTTTTTCTATTTAAATATATTTTAAAATATAAATAATTTTTTTCCTGTGTGCTGCTTTTTTTTTTTGGAAACTACATTGTTTCATTCATAGTGTATTTCATAGATTCTTGAATGAACTGAAAATTCAAAAGAACGGCATTTATTGGAACTTAATTATTGTCACTTTTGATTATTTTAACGTGTTCTTGCTCCAAAAAAACGATAGTGTACACTTTTCACGTTCTTCATTATACGGTCTTTGTTTCAATCTGACATTAAGCCAGTCTTATGTAAAACACACATTTGTGTTTTGTTTCAAAAATCCACACATACTAAAAGCCTGCAGTCATGTCCTTCTCAAACCTGTATGACCTTCTTTACTCTGTGAAGCACATTTATTGTCATTACATGGACAAAAACAGTTGAAACACTATGTAAAATATCTTGTTTTATATTCTATTGAAGTCTTACAGATTCGGGGTGTGTAAATTCTGATGAAATTTGCATTTTATAGAAAAAATGAAGTTCTTCCAACCAATTAAAAAAAAAACACAAGCTCACCTCAGGCAGCCGGTGGCATTGCGAAGTACTTGGGACGTGTGCATTTGAAGCTTGCGGTCCTCCTGATGTGGGGACACGTCCCAGGTGGAATGGGGTATAATCACGGTGTTGGTCAAGACAGCTAGAGCGTCCTGGATTATAGGCATCTTCAGAGCATCACAGGAGGACAGGTTCCACAACACACCTGCACAGGACAAACACATAAGCACAGTCTTTACACCAGCCATCTAATTTGCTTGCTCAAAGATACTTAAACTATTTGCTCAACGATTCATTTTCCAAACCGCTCCTTTGTGTGGTATTAATCTGTTCATGTAGAGGTCAACATAAAATGGCTTGGAATTTGTTTTAAAAATGACTCATTCAATGATTCAGGGTTGACTCTTTCTTATACACGGTATGTATTTTATCCACGCTGCACTTCAGATTTAAATCTTTGCAGGATGTGTTAATTCATGCATGAAAGGTAATTTTCAAAAATCCATAATAGGGGAACTTTAATAACAAACTATGAAAAAAAAGAATGATTCACAGCAAATTGAAAGTTTGCTGAAAATGTACTCACCCTCAGGCTATCCAAGATGTAGACTTTTTTTTTTTATTCCTCAGAATACATGTTCATCCGAAATGTAGCAATACATCACTTGCTCACAAACAGATCCATTGTAGTGAATGGGTGCCATCAGAATGAGTCCACAACATGACTCCAGTTCATCAATTAACATCTCGTGAAGCAAAAAGCTGCATGTTTAATAAGAAACAAATCCATCATTAAGACATTTTATCTTCAAACCATTGCTTCCTTCATCCATAACGCTTTCTCCAGTGAAAAACTCATTTTGAATGAATCCAGAGAGAAATATCCGTTTACAAGCGAAAACAGCCCAAAACAGTTCTACACAAAAATCTGATGTGGTGAACTTTTTCACAGGAAGAAGCATTGGTATTTTGGCCAGAAGAGATGGTTTAAATTTAAAATGCAGTAATAATGGATTTGTTTCTTACAGAGGATCCACTGGCGAGCAAGTACAGTATTGCTAAATTTCTGTTCTGATGAACAAACAAACTCATTTATTACATGAATGGCCTGAAGGTGAGCACATTTTCAGTTAAGTTTTCATTTTTGGGTGAACTATTGCTTTAAAATTCAGTGACTGCAGCAATACACAAGAAATAATGCTTTTCTATTATTTCTCTTTCAGAGGGGTAAAAAATTCATAGAACATTGCCAATTCTGTGCTTGAGCTAGCCTGAGACAGGTTTTGACAACGTCTCACACAAACTCGGAGACCCACACAAATGTAGAGCTGAACATAAAGCATAATTTGACAAGCTATACAGCCTGCGGTCTCACATTACAATGGCAGTCTAACAGCATTTTACCAAACTCCTTCACAGCTTCGCCAAGCCTCAGAGGGAAGACTTATGCAATATGATTTACTAGATACAATTCACATAAAACAACTCTTCTGTACTGCACAACCCTTTAGATAACATCTGAGAGATCACAACAGATAGAAATGCTCAACTAACAGAATTTCTAAAATTAAACAGCCTAACTTTTACAGACTATTAAAAACATGCCGAGACTTAATATCTTTGGTTCCACATACTGTAGCATGTCCCTCTTATCGTTATCACCGCAGCCATTAGAGATTTGTGAAAGGCATTCTTGCAGAAACATCATATTTGCCTCAGAAAGTCATTTGATAAACAAACAAACGATGGAGAAGAAGAGGAGGGGGAGTCATTAGCATTTGAATTTTAGTTTAGGAATTGATAATGACAGCGGAAGAGACAATCAGAATGTTTGTTCGGTCAAGACCTTTATAATACACTGCTTTATAATATATGCAGTTCGATGGCGGCTACAGTATGTTGAAAGATCTGAAGGATAAAAAGTGAAGCACATACTGTATATTCGCATATATTTGTGTGGGAGGTCTGTCCTAAACTAGCAGAGATCAACCACCCATATTCATGCTGTGATTGTGGGCATGACGGTCATGTGACTGCACAGCCGTCTCCTTTATGACTGGTAAGAAAAGCCACTCATTTTCTTGTTTTTGACAAGAAACAATGCCCCTAATTAGGCTTTCAAACATGCTAATTACCGCGTCTCTTCCTCCACAGCCCAAAGACAAAATTCATGCAATTCTACAGTTGACTAACTATATCAACATGACTAAAGGCTTCAACAGTTTGTAAGCAAACATCTCCAGACCCGCAGACAGCTCTAATTTTCTTACATCACCATGGAGGTAAGCCATACGGAAAAGATCAAGTCAAATGCATTGCATTGTGGGTTACAGTATTTTCACAGCATGCAATTTAATGTACGAACTACACTAGCATTTAAAAAGTTTGGGGTTCAGTAAGATTTTTTATTTTTTTTTAACAATAAAGAGATTCACCTAAAAACAATAAAACATAGTATGGGGGGAAAAGTAAAATAAAATTAAATAAAATATAAAAAATTAAATAAAGTTAAATTGAAGTCAGTGGCTTCAGATAAATTTGGTTTTCAAATGTCTTTAAAATACATAATCTGTGTTCAATAGAAACTCATACATATTTGGAACATATTTTATTTATTTATTTATTTTTTTTTCAGGAAAATGAAGAGTAATGATGTTAAAAAAAATCCTCCTTTATAATTATAAAAATAAATATAAAATTGTAAATATATGAAATTAAAAAGGTTATTTAAAATATTGCTTTTGGTGAGACTTTCAAAATATTTAAAACGTCTTACTGGCCACAAATGATTCATATCTGCATACTGAGCACAGTACTTATTGCATTGCATAAATAAATGATAGTACACAGCTCCATGAGGTTCACAGATTTTTAACATACCAAGCGATTACCAAAAATTCTGCCACTTACACAATCGATCATCAGCTTATTTCAAGTTGAACAAGAAGAAACTCTTATTAAGCTTGTAGGAGGTCAATTTCAAGCAGTCAATACTAAAACGAACTAATGAGAAATAACCAATTTAGCCATGCATGGTGCTAATTAACCAATTCTGAGCTCATCAATATCTCACCTGAGAGAGATCACTGTCTGAGGCGGTAATTTATCTTGACATATACTATATCACAGAGGATCTCTCTAATTTCATCCTAACCCTCCAGAACATTCTAATGTCTAGCAGCTGCAAGAAGAGAAATATATTTTCGCAGGACAAACTTTGTGCTAATATAAAACCACAAATATAGCCAAACACAACAATTGCATTCTATTCAGAAAACAGCGTAGTAACTTGAATAGATGCATGCTTTTAGCATGCTCTTGTTTTATTAGATTCATTTTCCATTATTTCCGCAGATGCATAACTACACATAACTCTTTGTAGCTGGAAGCATTATCAAATTTGCTTAAATATTTTAGAAACAAACATTCAAGGGAAATGTGAAGCTTTATAAATTTTGAAAATGTACATTATGTTTATTCATTTACCAAATGCTTTTAGACGAAGTGACTAAATAAACAAAAATACTAGCATTAATTATCAAAACAACAGCGATTGCCCACTTTTCACCCTGGCCTTGGGTCTGGAAGCATTTTTCAATTTATTCTCTCTACAAGAATTAAACATTCAACAGCTCCAAGATGTATCACAACCTTTGATGTTTAGCAAAAAAGCATATTAGAATCAGAAAAAAAATGAATGACTGGTAGTAAAATATAAAACTATTGAGTAGTCATAAAAAATACATTTTAATTTGTTTTTTTCAAAACATTTGCTAAATATATATGTATTTATTGCAATACTTAATAGATGCATACACATATATAGAGTGTTTGTGAGGCTGAGGGGCCAAAACGCCCCTGCACAAACAAATCAAATCTATAATGTCTGTTTTAAAATGTATATATATATATATATATAAATAGACAGTATTAATTAGGGCATTAAAATAAATAACATGACACCCATGTCTGGTTCTTTCCTAAAAGATTTGGTTCACCCTCTGTCTATGCTCTCACACACACATACTGTACACACAAACACACACATACAAATTCACACACATATTTGTTTTGCTATATTTGTAAGAACTTGAAATGCAATGCAATGCAAAAAAAGTTGAACTTTATGGTTATGAATTTAGTGCCAATATTGTTTGAATAATATCACAGCTACAAAAGATGGAGAACGATAATAGTTGAACTCAGGAGAGATTTAGACAGCCTCACAAGTACATATACAGTTTGGCTTAATCTCACCTCCTGCTGTACTAAATGAGTGGCCTTGCAGGGGTTCTGCTGTTGCCTGTAATGTAAAGAGATTCCTGCTAAAAGCCACTTTGTGTCACTCAGCACACAGAAAAATTAGAAGATGTCAGAATGGAGGACAAACTCAAAACAGCGATGATGACGAATCACAGAACACGTATGCAAACTATTAGAATGAAGCCAACCTTCAACATCAATCCAGTCGCTCCTTCCCACTGTCCATCATCTTTACAAAGGACACGCAAAATGAGTCAGAGCAAACTTCTATTTTTCCCTCTTGCTCATCTTCACTTTTCCTCTCCTTCTATACCCCCTTCTCTGTCCCTCCCTCCCTTCTTTAGGAAACTATGCACTTTCATGAGTCAGTATGAAGAGGTGGCAGTTGAATAGCTGATGACGTTGACCTTGCCAGCTTCTTGCTCACAAACACACACACACACAGCCGTGAGACTTTAATTCCAGAGCCCAGGAGAACCAGCTGTGGCTAACTGCATGTGTTAGTGAAAAAATTCAAAACTTCATTGTCCTTATTCTGATGAACACCTCACCTCTTTATAACAAGCCTTTATATATATATATATATATATATATATATATACATACACACACACATATAAATAACATGCATACATAGTTTGGATTGATAAGACTTTTAAAACATTTCTATAAAAAGGCTGTAATCATTTAAACAAACAAGCTATAAAAACAGCAATGGTGTTAAATATTATTCTAATTAGATATATACAGTACTGTGCAAAAGTCTTAGGCCACTAGTATTTTAACCAACAAAAAATGGTTTTAAGTGGGTTATTTCTATCTTCTGCAGTAGCATGTCAGTTGGAAATATCAGCTTATATTTCCAAACATTATTTTTTGTCATTAATTATTGAATTTCATTAATTTCACACAGAAATCTGATCTGATCATCATCCAGTCTGTCTGGAGTCACATGAAGAAACAGAACAAACTGAGACAGACTCAATCCAGAAGAACTGTGGCAACGTCTCCAAGATGAAGAAAAAAAAGCTACCTGGAAAGCTACAGTACTGTTCAAAGTTTTTAACACGAAAAGACGAAAGTATATATTTGTAAAGTATAAAATAAAGTATATATGACAAACTGTATATATTTTGAATATATATATATATATATATATATATATATATAATTATATTATTTATAAATATATTTACTGCAATATAGAGACATATCATATTTGTGTTAGTATTTATATATATCTATATATACACACAAAATATAACAAGTATAAGTGGCATACACATACTATTACGTAAACAAAAAGTATATACTTTTTATATAAAATATACATACTGGCTAAACCTCACTTACATAAACTTTGGAACAGTTGTGATGATATGAAATCCTAGTTTGTAATAAGCAGCATAACAAGCTGTTTTGAACAGCTATTACAAATTATTACAAAATATTGTGGGTCTTAGTGCACATGTTTATGAAGGTGTGAGCTTCTTACTGGTCACTCTACTTCTAGCAGTCTTTCATGGCTCATTTTCCTCTTGACTTTCACTTTCTAAAGTCTTTGGAAAAAAGCATGCATTCTTAAAAGGAAAGAACAACCTTGATTGCTGAACTGAGAGAGTATCTAATCAGAGACCGCTTCTCATGAGGGAACAAGAGAGAAAGAGAGGAAGGCTCAATGCTAGAGCACTACAAGGACATAATTGTCGTCAGTGGTGACATTGACCAAGATCAAATCTCATGCCAGCAGAACACAGGCCTAGATTTAGACTCCTTCATTACACCAGGGTCTCTCACTGTATGAGCAAAAATCCCACAGACAGCTTCACTTGCCTGCACAACCCTGTAGAAACAGACATAAATAGTTCAATTTCTCCAATGCCATGGCCAATTATTTACTTGCAGTGTTTTAATTAATTAGTGGAGCTTCCGATAGAAAAGCTAACATAGTAGCTTGGTTATGTGCTCAAACAGTACGTTTACTGTTTTGAACAAACCCCAAATCCTAAGGTTTAGGGATGTACACATCAGCACCACTTCTGTATCAGCAGATTTTACAAGTAATGGCTATTTTAAGATCATCTATCAGCAGCTTAAAGCAATATCTATAGACTATGGCAATGATTTAAGCCTTTATGATAGATCACGACCAACCATTCAAGGCCGTATATAAGTCTCTAACAAAGGACTACTAAGTTTTTCATTAGTTGTCTAACAAGCACGTCAGAAGCCATTTCTCTATTATTATCAGCATGCACTTTTCTCATTCAAACACTATTCTTTTCTCTACACTGTAGCACTGTGAGGCTTATATTCTCTGACAAATAACAATTTTGATTTAAAAAAAGTAATAAATAAATACCATGTTGAATTTAAATGTCAGTGAATGCCATTTCATAATTAACTAATATTTGTATTCAGCAGAAATACACTAAACTGATCTATTTTAACAGTTTTAATTAAATGAATGCGAACATACAGTTTTCTAATCTAAAAACATTCAAAGGTTAGTGTAGACGGATAAAATATGGTTTAAAAAATGGAAAAGGCCATGAGACTCCAATTCTACCTCAAGTGAACTATTTGGGACAGGGCCGTATGCAATACAGCAAGAGACAAAAGGCAGACGCTGAGTGGAATTAGGCTAACTAAGCAAGAATCCTCCCTAATTTTAGCATACGATCACACTGCATAGTGCAATTCAAACACCTTTCACTGCCAAAGGATTCAGACAGTTTCTCAGGGGATGTTCTGTTGTCTGAGTTTCTTGCAAGCTTCCCGTTCGTGCAGACCAATATTCCATCTGTTCTCCACAGTCGTGAAATTCATAAAGGAACATGGTCACATGTTATCTTTCACATAGGCTCTGCAGAGCCTCTAAGCACATCATTTAGGAAAACTATATGTCAAAGTGCAGTGTTCAGCTTATGTTCGAGGATACATGATAAAAGATGAGTCAGTGTTTTAAAGCTTCACAATCCTTCTCTCATAAAACATTTATCAGCACCCAAACAACACAAACTGCAATACCACCCTAAAAGGTTTTAAGTCAATGCAAAATAAAAATGGGACTAAATTCTGAGGGCAAAGTGTCTGCAAATGAGAAAGTTGCAGAGGCGGTAATAATATTAATGAATGGTAAAAGAAAAAATATTTAATTTACACTGCTCATTTCAGGAACACAAATACACTTTACATAATATGGCAAACACTCAGACATTGTCAGTCCGACAATGATCATATTCAATACAATAAGTATAAATCTGACAATGAAAAGAAACAATCAGTCTTAAATGTATAGGGTGAAGAGATAGTGTCAAGGTTTTGGGTCAAATTAAGTAAAGGTTGTAACAAATAATATTGTAAAGGTGGAAAAACTAATTTTACAAGCATCCTGGCTTGAGGTTCAAAGCATAATTTACAATCAAACAGCATTCCTTGATTATGTGTAATGACTGAAGAATTAAACGTAACTCAGTCAATATAAAAGCAGGGTTCATTTTTCAGAAAAAAAAAAACAGGGAATTTTGGTCCTGCTAACAATATTTCTGTTTGAGTTATAGATGTTTTCAGCCATCCATACATTGACGTCTTATAGGCAGGATGTGATGGAAAAGGGAGGATAAACAGAACTGGGCTGGACAGAAAGATGGGTTTGAGTTTGAATGGCAGAGCCAATAATATTACAGAACATAGATGAGATAGGATTTCTAAATGCATTGGGTTTTTTTTTAAACCGCCAATATGGAAAGAATTGTCCAGAGTCTCCCTTTCCTTCCATCCTTTGTGTTCTTGTTCTGGGAAAAGCCTTGCATAAACCTCACTGGGCTTTGAAGTGAAGCAGACACAGACACCTGACCATCAGGTCTGACTGGGTCCATATGGCCAAATCTACTTTCTGTATGTCAAAAAACAGCACATTTCTGCAGACTCAAATAGGCAGGCAAAGTATGACTCAGATGTGCTGCTTTGCTTCAGATTGAGAGGATGAGAGGATGAGAATCCTCTGGGCAGCCAGAGACCTTGAGGCTTCCAGCTTGCTGATTAATTTGTGACAGGAAGTCTCTCTAAGTGCCCTGTGTGCAATGCTTTTAATTTATATGTTAATCTGAATTCAGCGCATAGCAGGCATTTCCAGTGTGGCTTCGTTCCAAAGTCTATCCATTCCATTACAGAAACAATTTAGAAACATGTTTGGGAATGCAAAGCCTTTGTGGATGTCTTTTTTTTTTAGGGGACAGGTGATTTATTTTTCAGAAAATATCTTTTTTCGTTCCTCATCCCTAAAATGTGAAGGAAAAAATATGATTTAAGAATGAGAAATGCAGATTTCACAACTAAAACAAAAGAAAAGAAAAAAGAAAAAGGATAATATCTAATTCTATATCTATATACATATATAGTTTCCTGTCACAAGAAGAAGTCTAGAAATATTAATGTACTAAAGAAATGAAGTTATCTAATATTCACATTCAGTGTTCATTGTTCTCTACAAAATAAAAGAAAATAATTAATAAATCCATAAGCAAGAATTTCAGATGAATTTTCACTTTGAAACAGATCACTAGACAAGCAAGTTTGGGCTTTCTGTACTTATAATTAAAAGAAATTGTCACTCCTGCTAACATCAAAACCCATTTGAACGTAACTGTGTAACTACACTAGTTTAGGTGCGAAGATCCTCATTACTCATGTTTAAAAAGAGTCTGAAACTGGTAATTAATTACTACAGCATGTATATATGCATAGGGAAAATCAACGACTGATCTGCAAAATTCCTGATATAAATCTCACACTGATATCAAAGCCACAGAAGTTCTTACCTGTGACCAGTTCTCTGACTTCCACATCAGAGGTCTTTCGCAGCAGGCGGACCAGTGCAGGAATCCCACCGCAATTCTTCAGAGCGATTTTATTATCATCGTTGGCTTTGCCATAAACGAGATTCCTCAGGGCACCACAGGCGCTTCTGTGTACTTCAGCCATTCTGTGATCCAACAGGTCCACCAACAACTGAATACCACCCTGCCTCCGTATCTGAGAGAAACAGACAGATAGAGGGTGATGGGAGATGTGCACTTAAGTCTGGGTTGAGAACATGGTTAAACAATAAAATTTATATAAAAGGCATCTAAAAAGTAGCAAAATTGATCAGGTAATATGTTTTAAGACCATTTTAAAGGAATTATTCACTCAAAAATGAAAAGTCTGTCATCATTTACATCTTCAAGTAGTTCCAAATCTGTATGAATTTCTTTGTTTTGCCAAACACACAGGAAGACTTTCTTCAAAATATCTTCCTTTGTGTTCGGCAGAACAAAGGAATTCATACAGATTTGAAACTTTGGATTAGTAAATGATGATAGAATTTTCCTTTTTGGGTGAACTACTGTATTCCTGTAATCTAACATAAATAACATTTTTGTCCACTCGAGGCACCAGTGAGCTGAAAAGGGCTTTGAGAGTTCATTCATATTTACATTTTGAACATGAACTTCTGATTTGAATGTGACTTCAATCGATCTAATCAAGAATTATCGGTCATGAGAACATAGCGGCCTTGGCCTCAACTCTTGGAAAGACATTTGAAATGTTGACCTTTCCCTTTTGACATTCAGCAGTGCTGCCTCATATAAATGAAAAAAAAGAAAAAAGTCTGAATTCAGTGTTAAGTCACACCAAAACAGCTTAGTGTCAGCCCATAAGATCATCTGGAGGATAAATGAACAAATAGGAGGCACTGATTCCATAACAGTGTGTTTGAAAAATCAATACTTAAGGGAGCCGGAGAATGAATCACTCTTCAGACAGCTAAACAGACTCAGATGTGCAAGTAAATCTTTATCGGCAGAGCTTTGCTATTCTACACTAAAGTCAATTAAAGCTAGCCAAGTTCATCAGAGGATCTGAGACACCACTACAAAAAGCTGTGTGTCACTGAACACTATGAAAAAACAACACGGTCTGACATCAATTTACCATAGCCTTCTCATCTTGATAGCTGGTGCAATTTTTTTATATATTCAGCAGTAGTCCCCTAAAAAAATGAACATTCTGCCATTATTTGTTATTTTACACTAAACTAATGATTTTTTTTTTTCCCCAAAAGGAGATATTTGGCAGAATGTCTGAGCTGCTATTTTTCATCAGTATTGCAATTTACAAAAACTATAAAAAAGCATTTTCTTTAAATAAATTAAGATGAAATTAAATACAATTTGTTAAATAAAGTGAAATGAATTAAATGACACACAACTGAAATTAAATAGTACTAAAATATGAGAACTACTGAAAATAATTTCATTAAACAACACGAAGCTGAAATACAATAAAGTAAGATTAAATAAATATTAGATGAAAAATGTAAACATCAAATTGTTAAATATTGCAATGGCATCTAAATAAAATAAAAATAAATGTAATTACTAAATAAACTAGGACTAAAATAATCTAAATAGATTCTAATTAGAAATAATAATAAGAAAAAAATTACAACAGTTTAAAAGTTACTTTCAAGCACCATAAGATAAAAAGCCATCATAAAAGTAGCCCAAAATAACATCCTACAGGTTTAAAATAACTTTCCGTTTAAAATATATTCCTTGGATATTATCTGGCAGCTCAGTTAGTTGTATTTTGAACCCTTATAGACTAATACACACAGCAAGCCAAAAACGTTTTGAATGACTTAACATAAAACCAGCAGGTTTAAATTATTAAGAAAGAGTCACACCTGTGTCTATCTCCCGATTCATCCAGTGATTGCACTATGAATTTCCAATTTCCTGTCCTGCTGCCAACTGGCACACACAATACCCTGCTGCATTAGCTGCAGATAAGTGCAGGAGCAGCCCTGGCAGATGTGCTTCTCACAATGCGTCACCACAGATCAGCGCTCCGGCTTCACATCGCCACTCCAATGGAGATTACAAACCCGTTTCTTTGTGTGGCTTTGTCTGAAGGTGAGAAGTGATCTAGTAGTCCATTCCATGAGGGTACTTCTCATCCTGTTTCTTCCTGTTTTCTGGTTGTAGCGCATGTACAGCATGAATATTCAAACCACACCTGACAGGAAAACAAAGGCATGGCTCATCTCGAGAGGCAGACAGACATGTGCGTCACCGCACAGAAGCCTTCATTTCATTCATGCGGTGAGATTCGCACTTCTGAGAATGCAGCCCCAGTACACAAAACATTATATAGAGGAAACACAATTAATTCTCGTGATCGCAGAACATTTGGAAGCAACAGATGTTTGGAAACCACAAACAACAGAGGATAAAAGCAGAAACTGGGGAGCTTTCTGGCAAGTTCTATCAAGAAGATGAGCAAAAGCTGTGAATCGACGGTCACTTTGTTCTGCTTTTTTGTGAACTCTGTGCAGCTAAGAAAGTAATTGAGTGTTAACATAGTCCTGAAGCGCCGGAGACGCTGAGATATTCAATTAGAGGCGTGAGCGGACAGGAAGGAAGTACTTGTTCTTGACTCTAGAGCGCACGTGCAAATGGATATTGACGGATTAGATTTTCCCTCCAAAAGGGCTGATAAAGCTGAACTTTAGCCAGAGGCAGGCTGCACAAGAGACAGACCTGGGGAGCTTTGCTGGAGCCACCTGCTATAAATAGTGGCCAGCTGAGGACAAGAAAGAGCTGCCTTTGCACTTGGCCAGTAGTTCAGCAGGAAGACCATAAACATCAGAGCTCAGGCTGTCTCACTGAAATGCTGGGCTAATCAGTATTCTCCTCACCTCTGCTGCGGGAGATACTGCTCTGTCATCTGATAGCCATTCTTCTTTCCCAACCCAGTCTGCTTTGGTGTGTGCGCTAGTTCCTGTCTGGCTAAAGTTCATTTACATCTATCTTTAAAAATGTCAATATGAAACTGCCTTTACAACCCGTTTGACTTCCGTAATGTGATGTATTTCGAGAAAATGACGGTCGGATGGTCAATTAAGTTGGGTGAGGATAGGATACTGCAGTAAAATAGTATTTTATTCGCTGTTTTAAAAACACTGCTGATCTATATTTCTATTTATAATATGTAAACAACTTATTAAAGTTAATTATTTTGCTAATCACGATTGACACCACTAATATTTGTAAATATGAACTTCTATATTTAAAATTGGCCTAAAAGAGGCTAATTCTGTCATAATATACTCACTTTCATTTAGTTCCAAGCCTGTGTGACTGTCTTTCATCTGTGGATTCTTATGTTCTTTCAGAACATTCTGAATGCATGTTTTCATACTCTACTGTTAACGCTAACAAAAACTGTTTGATTACCAACGAGAAGCAGCTGACCAACAGCATACAGATTAGAAACAGAAGTTGTCCAAGAACAGATCCTTGAGGTGCACCATGTGAAACACTGACAGAGCAAGATTAATGCTAAATATACCTTGTGTTTTGCAACATTATGGTGAGTAAATGATGACAGTTAGGAATTGGTTGGACTAGTCATGCTGTATGGTTTTGATACACTAAAAAGCCCTCAAATAAATCACTCGTTGTAGGCTGACTGGTATATTATGCAAAAAAGTAAGGGAAAAAAGAGAAAAAAAAGCCATTACCAGGCCTGAAACTATTGTGATGTTGACTGGTGTCATTTTTCACTATCCACTCCATAATGTGATAGCATTTATGTATATGTATGTTGAGGAAAAAAAATGGCAGGGGTGAAATAACTTGTTTAGGGCTTCTGCACCATCTGCTGCAGAACTGTCACATATAATTAACTGTACTGCTTTACCAAGCAAGCACACACACACGCTACAGGTCTGGTACCGGCACAATGTGTATCATATAGACTCCTTCAATACATTTTTCATAACTCATCGGTTGCACTCCTTCTGCAGTCCTTGTGATGTCAGTTCAGATGGAGAAACTGTCAATTTCCAATGAGTTTAGACATTAACTTCAGCTGGTACTGTATCAGGGTCAAACTCTTGAAAAAAAACATATAATCATAAATAATAAATCAATAATGATTTACAAATGTGGAATACATTGTACCAACATAGGCTTGTTGCATAATACCATGAGTTGCATAATGTACTGTTAAGCCCATGAACTATGAATGTTTGACTTCTTTAGAGACCTTAGATCTGATGACTGTGGGATACAGTAGAGCAGTAGTTCTCAACTGGTGGGCCATGACCTAAAGGTGGGCTGCAGTTCTGTTCTGATTGGGTCATAAACTGGAGGGAAGAATAAATGCTAAATATAATGTAATAAATAAAATAAATAGACTTACATACTTTTAAAAGCAATGAGAAACATGTAAAAAATGCAAGCAACTGCAATAATATTTTTGTACGGTAAAATAAAGAAAATGTGTATTTGACAACAATAATTGCAAATAATGCTAAATACAATGTTAACCATGTTCATTAAATACAAACATTAAAACATAATGCTTTTATTTTAACTAATTACAAATTTGGGAAGATGTTGGCACATGTTGCTTCTAGAGAGAGAAAAAGAAATTAATGAAAAATATATACCAATTTTATATTTATAAGACAAAAATATGGCAAACCATATAGAAGCTGAATATATAGGCCCAAATCTAATCAATCAGGCTATGACGGAACACTGCTCCAAATATTTTCTGAGAACAACATGAAACAAGTTTATTTCGGTGTGTGGTGAAATTGATGAACAGGCGGATCAAAGAAAGCAGGGGGATTCATTTAGTGTCTTTTCTTAATAAATAAGACATTTTTCAGATGGAGAAAAATGCTGGTTTGAAGTGGAGCTCATCGCTGGATAAACTAATTTGGCTCTCACTGTTTGTGTTTTTTTTTTTTTTTCATTAAATATCATTTAAAAGTTTGTCGGCTCTCCCTCTGTTGCTGTTTTGTTCCCGCAGATTTATTCTCCAAATTTAATTTCCTTGTCCTCCAAGCCTCTCTTAAGCCTCTGGGATACAATTATAGAGCTGCTGTGAGGAGAATGGCTGTCAATATCCAGCTTTCCGTGTATTGTTTGGCTGTGCTATTAGTGCTTAATTACTGGTGCAATCCAAGGCACTCTTCATAATTGTGAAAACTTACTGCTGGACCATCTACCATTAGAGAACTGGCATCAAAATTCAATAAAGGGATGAATTATTTGTCAGTGGTACTTACAAGAATTCATTTCACACAATGACACAATATATTAAAATCAATATAAATCTTTCAGTAGATATTCAACAACAAGAGTTTTCCCAAGGTAACACAAAATTTGTGCCAAAACCCAGAATTCAGATCCAGATCTTTCAACACTAATTACTCTCTACAAGACCCCTCCCAAAAAAGCTTTCTGAACAGATTTTGCCTACAAATCTGCATTGGTAAGCAGGTACATCATCATTACCCATGATATGAAGTTATATTTACCTCAGCTTTAATCTTGTTGTCTCCAAAGCATAGGTGTTGCAGGTATGCCGCTGCGTTGGACTGAACCGAGGGGAACTGGTGCTGCAACATCTGAATGACTTCAGGTAATTCAGGATCTCGCCAACCAAATTCCCTATGGAAAAAGAGAGAGTAGAAGAGTGAGTTTCACACTTCTGTTGTATAGTAGGTGGTGAAATAGGACTTATACTGTTCGTTGTTGCAGGCTGGCAGACCTGCACCATTACCGAGAACATCTCTAACACACGGAGGTTAAAGTGAAATAAATGTCTTTCCAGAAACTGTTACAGGGAAAATGGTTTCCATTATTGTGTTATTGCTCTGAAACAGTGGGCTTGGAGAAGTAGTAGGAGTTTACAATTGTGAATGTGTGTGAGAGAGAGAGAGAGAGAGAGAGAGAGAGAGAGCGAGCGCTTTTCTCAGTGAGAACGACTAGATTTGATCATTTTCCCTGATGCTGAGGAAGTTTGACAGAAAGATTGGTTGTACTCTGAGGGTTTTGGGTTTCTAATGATCTACAGAACCCTGCTGCAGGAATTCTTCCCTTACTTTATAGAAACCATGCAGCAAATATCATAAAAAGTGCATACACACAAATTTAAATGGGTTTAAATGAGTCTTCACACTTGTCACAAAAATATATTCAATAATTAGATATGATACAAACTGTCTGTATACAGTATATTGTACCACACACAGAGACATATACACAAATAAACTGTTACTAATACTTCCCAATATAATATATTATATATATATATATACACACACACACACACACACACACACACACAATAAATACTGCATACCAATATAATTTTACATATTCACTTAAGTTCAAAGGAAACAAGTAAATAAATAAAAAATTTAAATATTTTATTTTGCGTAAACATCTTAGATATATGCACATATCTTTTTTTCTGCCTGAATATGTGTTTATACTTACAGCTTCAAAAAGTTGATTTAATTTATTATATATTAAACTAAACTTTCTCTCTATAGATATAGATATACTGTACATCACACACAATAATGTTGTAAGTTAATATATAACATATTACTTGTTGTCATGTTCCGTGTTTGTTTCTGTCTGTGTCTTAGTTCATGTTTGGTTCGTTCCGTGTTCCCCCCTGTCTTTTGTAGAGTGTTGGTCTCGTCCATGTCCTTGTTTGGTCTTTCCGGTTGTCTTATAATCAGTTCATTCATCACACCTGTGTTTCCCCAGCTGTTCCCACCCACGTAATTAAGTTTCCCCTGTTTAAAGCCTTTGTATTTCAGTTACCGGTTGTCCAATGTTGAAGTTACATGTCGTTGTGTTCGCTTGTATTTTTGCTGTGCACGCTGCCTCGTCAGCTCTTTGTTTTTGCTCCGTGTTTGTTAATAAATGTGTTAAGTTTAATCTCCGTGTCCTCTGCTCCTTGCTCCGCTGAGAGCGCGAGCTCACGCATTCAGCAACGAACCCGCGTACGTGACACTTGTATTTCTATAAAACCCATTTAAAACAGAAATAAAATATTATACAGTATATTAACTAAAATATACTTAAAAAAAAAAAAAATAATAATAATAATAAAAAAAAAATATATATATATACACTCAAAAATATACAAGGAAAACATCATATTTTGGGGTTCATCGCATCAAAAAGAGAGCAAAGAATTGGTTGGACCATTTAGCAACCATAAAACACCCTAGCGACCACATTGCAACAGCCTAGCAAAAACGACACAAACGATTCAGCATTTCAGTTTTGCACAGCAAGACACACTCAGACGGTGTAAAAGTCTAATTTACGTTCCTCGAGTTATCACATACAACCTTTTGTTTCTGTGAAGAATTACTGAATATTTTCCACCTCAGAGTCCATCACAGAATATGGCAGGCTTTGATAAATAAAGGCCCTAAACAAATGCCTTTTATCTAAGCGAGATTGTATTTGATAGAGATAAGAAGATCCACAGGAGGGATTCTGGAGGTTGCCGGTGTCTTAAGCCCTTAACCTGAGGGCCGACACCGCTGGTCTCTCTCGGCTCTGCAAACAGACCGATAAGCATCAGCCTGCCTGCAGTTAGGGGCCCATTCCTCCTGAGGATCAGTCTTCCTGCTCGCCAGCCCGTAATCAAAGTGAGACGATTAGCTGATAAGATAAGCATTGTGCTTTTTGATTAATTAAAACTTAGCAGGGATTCTCAGTTCGAATGAAATGCCAGTCATGTGTCATATAAAGTGGGGGAGGGTGGGTGCAGGTTTCATAGGCGCTGTACTAAACGCTATAAAATGGGGCCAGTTGACACCATCTGAATAGTTTATTTTCCTTTTTCCCCATCGATGCTCAAGAACTTCACAGGCAGTGTGACAGAACTGGGGCAGAAGAAAGAAGTTTTCTATGTGTGCGTATATGTGTATATCAGTGCGCTTACCAGAGAGGAAAGATCAGAACTAGCACAAGGCAATCCAATGCATGATCATACATCCACGCTTGTGTGCAGACAACACACAAGCATGCAGAGAACAGTCACCACGACTACAGTGTTCTAGATCTTCACAAGCGTCAAAGTCAGTTTACATCACAATCAAACAGACTGAGTGCTTGCACGCACAATCAAAGACTGTCAAACATCACGAGAAAAACCCAAAGGTTTACGTTTGAATGATAATAATAAAAGCCAAAACCAAGGAAACAAGTAAACTTCTTTTCATCTTTTGAGTTAAATCATTTATAACCTTTTCTATTGCTCAGAGTTGATTCCAAAAAGATGGGTAATTTCAGGCGTATCAGTTGACATTATTAAACCATACTTTTTCCCCTTCCATTCCTTTTTCTTAATTCTTTGTTTTGCTTTCCTAGCTAATTACATTTAGAAAATGTTAAACTTACATCACTTTTTGACAACTAGCTATTCTTTTTAAATGTATCTTCGTTAAAAGCTTCTTGAGAATTGTTTACTCTTGCATAGAACAAAACGTACTTTTATTTACAACCCTTAATTACTTTTGAACACTCAGACATGTGCTTGAGAATCATTTTACCAGCGACAACTGATTATATTTTCATTCATTCTTTTTGAGAACTGCTAACTCCTTAACAACAAATTTAAATCTCTTAATAGAGCATTAATGATCACTGTCGAAATGTCTTAAATGCCTTGAATGCACAGCTGTGCACCGCTGTACCACTGATATATGTGACCCTGGACAACAAAACCAGTCATAAGTGTTCATTTTCAGAAATTGAGATTGAGATGATTTATATATGCTTTATAAATGTATTTATAATTTATTATTTATAAAGCTGAATAAATAAGCTTCCCATTGATGTATGAATTGGATGGATAGGGCAATATTTGACCGAGATACAACTATATGAAAATCTGGAATCTGAGGGTACAGAAAAATGCTGAGAAAATCACCTTTAAAGTTGTCCAAATTAGATCTTATCAATGCATATTAGTAATCAAAAATTAGGTTTTAATATATTTTTTGTAAGAAATTGACTAATTACCTTCATGAAACATGATCTTTACTTACTATTCTAAGGATTTTTGGCAAAAAAGAGAAGTACATACCTTTTATTGCTTTTCACACAAATTTACAGTTTCAATTAATAAAGTGTAAAGTAATTTTCAAACAATTACATGAAATAAAAATTGCAATGACTTCAAAACAATATTATTATTTTTGGATATCTGAAAACTAGTGTTTTTGACAGAAAGCTCTGGTTTGAATCCTGTGTAAACAGTGTTGGGGGTAATTACAAGTAACGTGAGTTACGTAATAATATTACTTTTTCCAAGTAACTAGTAAAGTAACAGGTTACTTTTTAATTTTAGAGTAATATAACAGAGTTACTTTTACAAAAAAGTAACGCCAATTACTCTCTAAAGTTTCCTGACTCCTGACATGTTGGGAAAATTAGAAATACAAAGCATTGTGTGTGGTGTGTGAATACAGTGTTCTAGACTAAATGTGAATGTGCATTAATAATCTCACTCTCAAAAGGTTTAGTATTCATCAAAATCAATTAAAATAAACTCAGAATATGATGCAAACCTGCAATAATTAAATTACACAAATGTGTCTAATCTCATTTTATTAACCAATGTCTTTGCTGCTGACCTTTGATGATCCAGTTCAACCATACTTACAGTACAAGCAAAAATGAGTTTTTATTGCTGAAGAGTATTGAACTTTCTTCTCCTGTATTCTACTGTACCAATGTGAATTTACTTTTTCTTCAGCCTGAGGTGTATTCGTGACACTTTATTTACTATAAATAGACCTTCTTAAAATTAAAAACAAACACTCAAGCTCTGCCCATATAAAAAAAAATAACGCAAAAGTAACGTTACACATTACCTTCCATAAAAAGTAACTAAGTAGCATAATTAGTTACTTTTTTAAGGGGGTAACGCGATATTATAATGCATTACTTTTAAAAGTAACTTTCCCCAACACTGCGTGTAAAATGGTTAAACAAAACAGTTTACAAATTTGTGTAAAAGGAAGTTGAAATGGCACGGTTGCATCAACAAATGCCTTTTGATATCAGTTTTGCATTAAGAGAGAGAGCATTAACTTTCAGTAACAGTACCCGGATATTTTAATTCTGATCCGTTGCGATATGTAACTGAAGCAATGTAATAAAGACACCGCAATAGCCATGGTCAGAACCTGTGATTTAGCTTCACTCAGTGGACATTTCTCTTTGAAACTGAGGCGAAACATGCAGTAAGGTACATAAAAGCAGTGTTGCACAAAAAGTGCACAGAGGTACATATTTTTTATGAGACCAGGATGGTAAAACAGCTATTAAATTTGAGCAATTCAAATATGAGTAATTCCACTTAAAACTAAAAGTTGAACACAAAAGCAAAAAATGAGCTGATTGCTGTGCATTATTCTCCAGTATAGCGAGATCTGAACACTAAACACATTTTGTCAAAAAAGCCAGTATTGTCCACTTTTAAGGCATCATGAGTTCACGTTTTACTGCAGAAGTTGACAAGTGCCCATGTTGTTTTTGAATAGAAGCTGATAAGTCCATTTTCATTGTCATCTGAGCAGAGTACGATTAAACAAGTGTTTTTTTTAAACCCTAAAACATGCTTTCAGTCAACTTTCATTTTGTAAAAAAAAGTGATTTCTGAAAAAAGTTTTTTTGCAAATAAACTCTTCATATTGTCTGTAGCAATAAAAATATCAATACATTAATACAATACATCAATTTCTGTTCATCATAACCTAATATTAATCTACACTCATCTTCTGACTGACGGTGATAGAATGGTGTTGTGCAGCAATTTCACATTTCACAATTTCATGCGGACAGACAAACAATTTTACTGCACCGTGTCTGGATTAAGCATAATCGTCTAAACGCTCGCATATAAACGCACCCAATCAGACCGCAACACATGCAATGCTTCAGTGATTGAGGAAACACAAATTCATCAGCTCCCTTGAAGACGCACACTCACTCACAAATAAATGGGCGTCAAAGTGGGAGAGACAACATGAGAAGTCTTCAAAACAAAACCATTTCTCTTTTCCTGTTCAAACAATCCGTATCGCCACAGCGCAGCTCCAGGTGACAGCTGCCCGGCTGCAGGACTGCACAATGAGTGTCCTCCACCCATCAAAATTGGGGAGTGATGGGTCCACCCAAGACGACTGCTGGCAAGCAATGGACGGTCGCTAATGCAAGCGGACAGGCGTTGTCATGGCCTCCATCCAACGGCCTACAGCCTCCCCTGGCCAGAAGATTATTTTTAGCAGATGTTAATAATGGACTCTCAGACATAATCATTGTGGCTGTGTAAGCGAGAGGTGCTGTAAAGTGAAACTGTCCCTGTGATTCCTTTAATGGCCATTAAGTAAAATAACAGGCACCCAGCAACATTATCATGCATTTAAAGCCATTAATTCAAGTACTTAGCTGCCATAGTGAATAAAGCTGATTTAATCTCACGCCAGTTTGCGGTCAGACTTGGGAGTTCATTGACAAAGCTGATTTATCCCACTTCAATCAATACCTCTGTCTGATTGTCTTACAGCTACACCAGTCCCAAAAGGCAAAGCAGCAGTAAATAACCAGCACAGACACATTAACTGAAGTGTAATGAAGTCTGCCACGAGAATTCAGAGAGTTTTGTGGCACAGTGGTACAGCGACAGATACACAGTACATACAAAGTCAAATGGACTCTCTAGTTCAGGGCAGCGAGGTGATTTCCAACCACACAAGTCATGCACTGCTCTACTTTAATTTCACCCTCGCGACCCATGGCATCCACAATTTCACTTTTCTAATCCACTGTGTCCTCTTCAATAGGTTTGTTTCGTGCGTGCGTGTGCTTCTAAATGTGCGAGTAGTGCATGTATTTGTACATGCAAAAGTTACAGTAACAAACAAAAAGGAACAGTACTTGGGTTCTATTAAATTTTAAGATGGACCAAGACAAAAATTAAAAAATGTGCATAAAATAACACGTGTTTAGATTAGGTGGATACATTGCTTATTTGGTCATTTTTTTACTTAATAAATAAAGATTAAAAAAAAAGATAAAGATAAAGAAAAAAATTTTTTACTTCTTTTACTCAAAAATAAAGTAAACTACATTTACAGATGAAATAAGTAAAATAGATGTTATCAATCCATCTTAAACTCAAGAGTATCATCTCCATCCAACACTAACAAAATATTAAACAATTAAACTATTTCAATGAAGTGTATATCACCTACTACATAATCATAAATCATTGCTGAACCACACACAAGTCAATGAGTTTTTAATAAGATAAGAGTCCAACTACATTCCACAGATGGCCTGATTTATTGATAAGCTTGAAGCCAAAGAAACGATATGATGATCCATTGATGCCCTCGGAAATAGGAAACAAATCTCGTGGGTAATGATCACATTTCTTCTCAAGAGCGAGGGGTGGAATTTGATTTTAAATGAGGCAATTAACAGAGTAGAGTTCCTTAGAGAGTCACCGGTCTCCATCACAGTGGCACCAATGAAATGAGAGAGATGGTCATGCTGGGTAATGGTGCTGAAAAAACGCTGCCATCCTTCCCATGTTTAATACATGAATGTGACATATTTGCAGCTCTCAGAGATACACATATATACAGACACAAATATATATAAATATACATTATATTTAATCTTATCTTATTAAATGTAAATTGTACAAATATTTCGCACTGTTACAGGTCTTATTGTCATTTTAATCCAATAAATGCATGGGTATAATGCATTACTTTTCAGGATAATCACCTGATTAATTACTAAACTGTTTACTTCAAAATAAAAACAATTCAGACGCCACAAGCTACTTTAAAATAAATAGATACACAACCAAACAAAAGAGATCTCCGCCCTCTTCATCAGCTCGCCTGCTTCATGACGGCAAAACTCTGTCAGGTTCATTAGGCTATGATCTTGAATTAACCTCGAGGCCCCCAACAATCTTCCTATTCTAATCATGAAGATAGTGACACAATTAAAGAGTCAAACTCCTTGTCAGTAATTTAATTAAGCCGGGTGCTATGCCATGTTGCATACTAAGTGCTGCTACCCAGGTGATATGACTTTAATAAAACCCTGCCTGGATGACTGGTGATGGAAGCTGAAGTTGTAGTCTCTAAAGACCTGTGTGTCTTTGCTCGCTCAAATGGAACCGGAAACAAATACGTTGACAGAACAGGTCCAAACTCCACTTCACACCATCAAACCTGAAATAATTAGGCTGCGCAAAGACGAGCGGAACGAAGGCCCGTCAAGAAGTCGTTACCCTTTGTCACACAATTATTACTAATGCGACATCACATCAAAAGGAGATGACACGCCGCACAATGAGTCCTTGGTTGCCTTTAAAAGGCGAGATGTTTGAAGCTACAGTGCATTTGTGAACTGCCGATGCTCATTACCAGGCCTGCTACGACAGCAAATACAACACACTTCCACAAAAGTTCAGTGCCTATCATTCATAACATCAGCTCAACCTCACTTGCGTCTTTGTTTTTTTCATTCAACTTAATATTAGACACACTGGCTCTTTCTTTATTTTTATTATTTTCTACATTTCAGTTTATTAATGCAATGGAAGAAAACTAAAATATGGGAATTATGTAACAATAAAAAAGCCCAACTAATCAAAACTTTCTTATTTTAAAGTAGCCAGGGTCCATTTAAATTTCACCCCATTCACACATATATTTATATACACACATTACATGCATACATAAATAAATAACCAGTTTAATTTATGTTTCATATATATTTTATACATTACTGTTCAGAAGTTTGGGATTGTAAATGTAACATTTCATGTCTGTCTGCCTTAGTTTCCCTATCTTTGTATTTTTGGTTTAGTCCTGTCTTGTCCTTATTTGGTATTTCTTGTAATTATGTTCTGATCAGTTGATTCTGTCCACCTGTGTTTTTCCCAGCTGCCCTCACTTTTGGTTATTAGTTCTTGTGTATTTAAAGCCCATGTTTTTGAGTTCTAGTTATCGGGTGTTAACGTTACGTGTATCTTTGTTTCTGTGAAGTTGGTTTTGTTGTTGGCGCTGCCTTGTCAGCTTTTTGTTTTGTTTCATCCAGTCTTTGTCCGAATAAACGTTGCATTCCGAATTTCCTACACTACACCGCAACGGACCTCGCGTTACAGTGAATCATTTATTCATGTTTTTAGAGAAGTGTTTGATCTATTTGATCAAATCTACAGAAAAATCTACATCTATTTGATCAAAAATACCCGAAAACACTTCATTTAAATTAGAATTTATTTTTATATATTTGTATAATTTAAAATAACTGTTTTGTATAAAAAATAATTGTAATGTAAAACAAATTTTCAGATTTTTAAAAACTTGATTTGATGCCTGAATAATAATTTCTTAAAATTAAATAAAATGTAGCTATTTAATATTTTTGTTAAAACAATGATGTTTTGATTATCTGATACTCAGCATTTATTTGAAAGATAAATTATTTGTATCATTCTAAAATGTATTACTGTCACTTCTAATCAATTTAATTGTGACTCAGCAGCACTCTCAGACAGGTTTGGATCCATATGCAAGCTTTATTACAGACAGCACACGGAGACAATCC